>JTDE01002324.1:10126-21354 GCA_014338405.1 Paragonimus skrjabini miyazakii | reverse complement strand
AAGTCAGTGCAGATATATATATATATATATGTAATGTAAGAATTACCACATAAGACAAACAGTCATGATATAAACGTCTATCTTCTTATTGTGGCAATTGCACGCGTGCCTCGAAATAGACCAACTCTTCATCCGACAAAATGAGTTAGCCATTATTACCACCCTGGAAAAGCGAAAATTCAATCCGAGACAAAAATAAGATGGAGACCTTTCTTGTGTCCTGCAGCAGGCAAGGATCGATAAAAGCCCGAAATCCTAGTTAGAACGGTTTCCCTGAAATAACTATAATATTGCATCCGAGGTATCACCCATAAAATTTCAGTCTTCCGCTACTTTATTTCAACACTGGCCCCTTCACGTTCACACCATTTCCTGAAGTGACTCGGCCCTCAATGCCCAGATGACATACGAAAAAGGTCAGTCCATGAAGACATTCAACTTATTTAGTGTATCAAACCACCTTTGCCCATCTCTCATTTACCTCAGGATGGAAAAGGATAGCAGGTCATACATTTAAGAAGAACCTTAAAGATAGAACGGTAACGAGAAGAAAAGGAAAAGCTAGCCTAAAGGGGACACTAAATCGCTAAACAACAGACAATCATGGATGGGAGGAAGGAGAAGGTGCGTGCAAAGGGCGTCACCCTGTGTTGGGTTCCCTTACACAAAATCTGGGTAAATGGTCTACCGGCACCGACCCAATTTCCTAATAAAGCTAAATACATCCGTGGGCAATCTGTTCCACGAAGTCAACGTTGTCTGGGGAAGAAATTTTCTCCGCTCTGTCTCACAGCCAAACTTCAAAATCTGCCTGCCATTTTCTCCCACAACTCTACCCTCTCACCACTGCAATGAGTGACTCATGAGAATTCCATGAGATTTCCACTTTCATCAATTACGTTTTGATCAGGTCTTCTTTGAGTCTCCCACGCTTCAGAGAGAACAGTCCAAGTTTCCTTAGTCTATCCTTATACGATATATCTCAAAGCCCGTGAATGCAGCGCGTCGCCAGCATCAGTACCCTTTTTAGCAGTTCTACGTCATTTTTGAAGTATGGGGCCTACACTTGTATACAATACCCAGAATGAGACGGTACGAATGCACAGTAAAAAGGTACCCACATTTCTTTCTTCCCGCTCATAACCGCTCCTTTAAGCATGGACAGTGTCCTCCATTACCGGTTTGCTGCAGCCGTGCATTGGGCTGATGTAGTGCAACGGTTCATAATAAACACCTAAATCTTTTGCCGGGCTGACTTTTTCCAACGGTCTCTTCAAACACCAGGGGTCTTCACTACTGCACTGCACACACGCCGGCATTTCGATAAATTTGGAAAATATCCCACTGGTGTGACATTTATTCAATTCCGTTTAGGTCCAACTGAAGCTGGCAAACCTTTGCCAGTGAGCTTATCGACTCCACGACATCCTTGAAAAGGAAGTAGTCAGAGCATACCCAATTATAAGTTCACTAGCACAGACCCAGTAGACTCCCGTACGTGATGTAGAGCAGCCATGCCACGCCAGACTTGGATGGGAGTCTAAAAATGCTTGTATTGAAGTTCTACCAGAGTGTCTTTGTTACGATTGCGCACTCGATCAAACGGCTTGATTCCCAACCCGAAAAGAAGACGTAAGTATTAAAACATTTGCCTGGAACGAGTCAAAACCAGATTGAACAGGCAGGCAAATACCACAGAAAGTAGTCAGGACAGAGGACGAATCAGAGGTGACGACAGTATACAACAGTCGTGGCGTTAGAATAAGTCAAGTTTTGAGGATGTCAGCAAGCAAACGCGGAAATACAGTTCAGGCATCCGATCGCACACCTGCAATCTGAATGGTCAAGAGAAATAATACAGAACCATTCACCCGATACGGAATCTGTCCCAGGAGGTGTGAACCGCGGTCAGTCAATTCTGTCTACAGCTTCGTAGAATTGCCGTGATCTTGAATCGACCGGTAAAGCACGAGTAATCTTTCTTTCTGTTAGGGAGTCCTTTTTTCCGTCCAAAACCGCCTCCGACCCAGAGAAAGAAAAACAATTGATTCAATCGTAAATAGCGGAACTGTTCAGAGCGGTCGAGAGGTAACCTTGGTTAGTTTTTTACCCGTCCGACTTTTTATTCCACTATGCTCATTAGTGACTCTAACTATTTTTTCGGTAACTGTCCTTTTATTTTATAATTCGGGAATGTTTTAGATCACTAAGCACCATATACTTTGTATTTGTTCGCCTTGCCGTACACGTTTTGTGGCGGGACAAAACTGCTTTTTGCATGCGTTTTTTGGCTTGTCTTGGGAGCAAATTACAAGACAGTTGCGGTATTTTTCGGGACCGAGATTTCCGTGTTAATTAGTACAAGAAGGATAGTTCGATTTCTGTCAAGCGCACCACGACATCGAGAACGAATCAGCATATCCTTTCGAGGGTTTACAACACTTGCTTCGCTGGGAAATTCGCCTCTTAACAGACATAGTGGACTTCCGTTTCGGAATGCAGGTCGGCAGTGCATGCGCAGGGAGTCCATAAGAATAAACCATATGAAATCACTTGTGCTGATATCAGATTGAGCTCGTCGTCAACATAATCTTTTTTAACTTTGAGTCGTACCCATGGGTACTATGGTTTGGGCTGCGGGTCGTCTAGATGATAGTTCACGAGGCAACAGAGTACTTACTGAATAACCTCAGATGTATAAAGGAGAGATAAGAAAAAATAAGGGACATAAAACAATGAACCCTGTGGATATAACCACATAATTCACTCCGACAAACTGTTGTGTCAGAGAGCACTTCCAACCAGCGGCGTGGATGATCGTGAACTTCTCAGGTGGTATTCGGCCATTATTCTCTGTTAGTTAGCCTGTACCGAATAGGTTGACTGTGTGAGCAACGAGATAGTCCATCGGCGCGTATCTGTGGAATGTATCAGTGCGCGACCCATACGTTGTTGAAACATCTGCTGTACTGTATATTGTCCAGTGTAACTGCTGATGGTTAGAAGAAATCGTAAGGCGGCCATGTAATGACACTGTCACAAGTTATGAAAGCCTTGACCGTCCCGCTGAGCAAGGTTAGTAGAAGCTATCTACTCATAGGAGGGGCTCACGACCATTTACACCGTTGATTCGAAACGCTATCCGACATAACAGTGTGCCGCAGCGACTGGCGTACTTACATCTGTAAGGTTGTTGAATCCTCTTTCCCACACAGCTTTGCTGTTTTCTATTCTTGTTTATTCTTCTCTCGTCTATTCTGTTCTATACATTTGTAGCTACTTATTACACGGCTACTTCATGAATTGCCATCAAAATGACTAGCAGTCATACTACTCACGGGTACGGCTCAAAACTTAAAGTGATGATGTGTAAAAGTCGTCGTCGTCGTCTTCGAAACTGGAGGAGATAGAGCACGAGAGACACATGCAAAAAACGATGTCTACCAACCTTTGCAGAAGTAGAGAAGATTAACAGTTTAACAGAACAATATTGCATATCATAAAATAATACTACCCGGACAACTTTTTAAGGGTTTGCTTAGTCAAACAACATTTCCAGTGCGTTGCAAAGAACGAAGAATGAGTAGCTGGCCAAACAATGCCTTCAGGGTCCTTTTGAGAACAAAACTGGAGCTACTCTCTATCCATCTTAAAATCATTGGGGAACGCCCTTGTAGACTAGTATACATCACGCCATTAAAGACATAACGCTCGCAAGCACAATACGAAAACAGACCTGCAGGCCGCTTACAGGACCAGCGCAGAATTTAAATCCACCACTTCTGTCGTGCACCAACTCAGGAATACTTACGGAAACCAAAAACTCCAGGCAAAACAACATGAAGCGACCCTTTTCAGAAAACCGGACACACCAAGGAGGCTGGAAGAAGTCTACCCGT
Source organism: Paragonimus skrjabini miyazakii (assembly GCA_014338405.1). Lineage (NCBI taxonomy): Eukaryota > Metazoa > Platyhelminthes > Trematoda > Plagiorchiida > Troglotrematidae > Paragonimus > Paragonimus skrjabini miyazakii. The sequence goes on along the minus strand of JTDE01002324.1, from coordinate 17,455 downwards.
CGGGTTAGTCGAAGGGTATTTTTTGGTCTAAACGCATAAACTCTCATCAGGACACCTTCCTGCGTGAGGTTAGTGCGTCCGCGGATTTCCCGCACGTACCTAGTTCGAACAGTGTAAAAATGTCCAGATCATCTATGTGATGATTCGAAACCTGTGTTTAACAGATTGTTACTAAGAGAGAATGTGTTGTTAGGTCACCAAGGCTAGTTTGATTAATGTTGCAGATGGAAGTCCCGTTTGCCAATTGTTAAGTCACGTAATTTACGAAATCAGAAAATACTGTATCCCAGTGGTGGATTGATGACAGCTGTAATTCCCTGTTATCATTACCTACACTTGAGCGTCAACTGTCATCTGTATCCTTCTTGCCGCAAACCTTTGCATGCGTTTACACATTTGTGTGAAATAATAGAAATACCAACAAGTACCCCGTGCACTTGATAGTACGGCTCATGACACGCGCTTGCTTTCCGCTCCACTGTGTTACTGTTTCGTATTATCGATCACCAGAATGTCGGTTTAGTGTGTTGGCAATATAGCCCTTATTGGCTTGTCGCGTTATTCTAGACCGGTCCTCTCGGTTCGCTTAGCCCTACACTAGTCTATTCACTAGAGGGCTATCGCCTATTATAGTCAGGTCAGATGGAAGTGTCTGCCTTGCGCGATGCCACGTAAAACTGCTGAAAAGCCGTGGCTGTGCTTTATCACGTGTCGTCCAAGACCAGGAAGATGATATTCCGTTTTCACAATTCGAGTGAGGTGATTATAGTTAGTTATTCCTGAAGACAGCAAAGTCCCCTACAATACGACGGGGAAATTGCCGTGAGATCAAGGAACTGCACGGGGCAACGGAACGGACGTTTTGGACAGAAGTGCTGCATTAAAAGCAATGAATATTACGAAATCACAGTTAAAGAATCGTAACTTAGATCACAGTCAATTAATCGACGAGTGATAAAATGTTAATAGGGAAAAATCAAAATCCAGTCTGAAGCCAGAAGGGGTATTTCTGTCATTCGCTGCGCTTCTCACATAACGAAACCTGTGGACACTTCCCACTTCTGTTATAACTACCGGCTTTCCTGCAATGGTCAGAAGTTCCGTAGGAAGTTTAAAATCGAGTTCACTCTCGTATTCCGAACACCTTATGCAGTAAACCTGGCATCTCTGGGTCTTTGCAACTTAATAACGACAGCCGCTCCCAATGGCAAAAGAACACAACCTGTGTTTGCCGCCTGCATACATAACTTTAACTATCAACCAACAACCAAACAAGCATAGCCTGAAATTGATATTCTCTAAGTCGAAGTGCCAGAACATATTGCCTGAGACAACAGATCTATTCTAAAAGAAAAAAAACAACAAAATAGTGGTTTAGTAATAATAATAACACCGCGGCTAAAAACAACGGTCATTGTAATATAAAAAGCCTATATATAAACGAGAAGATAATCTACATACACTCTCTCAGAGGCCACCCCGTCCAAGTGGGACAGCTGAAACAGGCTTTCCTAACAGCTATTCAGCTTTCTTGAAATTCGATCACCATCAACGCTTTCAAAACCTTGTTGGGCAAATTATTTCACATGTTCGCGACACGAAGTGAGAAAAAACTTCAACTTCATTCTACAAAATACCTGTTTGAGTAACATCCAATTGTCTCTTACCTGTCTTCCTTTCCCCAAGTCTATCGACCGCCACATGTAGATATCTCACAGTCTCTTTAGTATTCTATAAAATTTAATCAGATCCTCACTCTGATGCTGGAAATGCAACGGGAAAATGCCCAATTTGCTTAGTCTGCCCTTGCAACTCATGCCCTTCAATCCCACCACCCAGTAAAAGATATCAGATCTCTCGTCCCGCTATTCGGTTAAGATCTCGCTGAATCTGGCAACCTTTTAAAAGAAAGCCGACTAGCTAGATATCCGCAAATAAAAAAGCAGCCTGATTCCAGTTCCACCGACAAACCGTGCGACTAAACAACCAAACGTAGCAGACTGAGTACCGTGCTTTGCCTTAGCCAGAAGTTTACGTACTCAACGGGTGGTGGATGAAAATAGAAAACGACAGATTTTGATGGTTTCATCTCCCCCAGACGACGAACCTCGACGCGTAAAAAATTGCTATACGTCTCATTACTCGACTGTACCGGAAGGATGAAATGCAGGAAAAACGCATTCCTGTCTCTACTGCACACGTCACCTCATACTTCCGTGAATACAAGTGAGGGCTAGATAGGAGCTATTCGAAAGACAAGCACACGTACACAGCTATACGCAATAAAGTATGTTAGGACTCAGGTCAAGAACTAGAGTAGCAATCCAGGCGAACGTTAAACGCATAATCATCATAGACAGCAATACATCACTGGTTCACACTGACGCTTAACTGCCACACAACCACGAAAAAAAGAGGAAAAACTATATGAGAAGAGAGTAAAAAAGAAGAGGATGGGAATGGACCCAACCACTACATCTATATTAAAACATTCAGCCCCAAAGTGCTTACACCTTGTAAACAAACAACCGAGCTGTAAGTGAAAGTAAGGCGTCATCAGCAAGACAGCTTCCTCACGGCTTTCACTACACCGCGTCATTAAGTGCACTCACTTCACAGACAACTCGGCCAAACAACGACAACATTCACACCACTGAGCTCGGTTAGCCGCCATCTCACCTAAAGTTTCAAGCCACCGACACTCTGAGTCGCGAGGGCTCCAACCCGGGAGACGAACCCGATCTACAGTGTCCAACCCCTTCGTGAACAATTTCATTTGTCTACACCAGGTCATCATCTGTCCACCTCGCACCTTACGCCAATCGGCCGCAGCGTCGGCGAATAGTGCTCGGTGTGGCAAGCGATTAGCTGGCATCCTTAGCACATGACCTAACCACCTAAGTCTGTGCAAATGTAATGACTGAATAAAAGAACTCGTTTGACAATCAGTGCCAAACACCCGCTTCCTAACCTCCTCGTTACTTATTCGTTGTGGCCACTCGATACGAGCGATTGAACGCAGACATCGGTGGTCGAATACCTGGAGGCGGTTCACGTCATCTACCCTGAGCGGCCAGATTTCGCTGATGTAAAGTAATACAGCCCTCACTGTTGTCTGATATACGCGACCCTTAAGTCTCAAGGAAATACCTCTCTGTCGCCATATGTGCCTCAGATTAGTAAACACCGCCCTAGCCTTAGAAATACGCGCCTCTATTTCATTCTCTACACCTCCGCCGCCGCCGCTGATGCAGCTTCCCAGGTATACAAACCGGTCAACAACATCCAAGATTTCATTATCTAACAATAAATCTATGTGATCACAGCAATCTTGCAGAAGCACTTTGCATTTCGAAGCTGCAAAGCGCATTCCGAAGTACTTCGCAGAACGCGAAATTGCATTCAGCGTTGCTTGTGACGCTTGAAAGTTGTCAAACAGCAACATCTTATCGTCAGCATAATCAAGATCAGTCAGCTTTCCACCAGGTAGGAGGTCCACACCGGCATCATTTGAGTGACGCAAACAGTCCTCCATTATTTCGTCTAGGACGAAATTAAACAAAAATGGTGAAAGGGGACAGCCCTGACGAACGCTGCTTCTGGTACTAAAGCTGTCAGACAGCTCATCGTAAACCCTAACCTGAGCCGAAGTATGGGAGTAAAGCGCCAACAGTATGTTCACATACTTGGTAGGTGCACCCCTGTGTTTAAGCAACTCTAAAAGTGTAGATCGATCCACCGAATCGAATGCACCTTTACAGTCGAGAAATACGGCAATTGTTGGCCGGCGGTACACATGACGCTGCTCCAAAATTTGACGAAGGGTAAAAATATTATCTATACATTCCCGGCCAGAACGAAACCCTGCCTGTTCTTCTCTGATGTTTAACTCCCGAACTGCAGTGAGTCGACGGAGTATAATGGATGCCAGAACCCTTGAAATGACTGGGGTCAAACTAATCCCCCTATGGTTTCCACAAGGGCCCCGGGCTCCTTTTTTAAATATGAGAACTACTATCGAGTGACCCAAGCACGGAGAGATGGTCTCCGTCGTCCACACAAGTTGAAACAGCTAAGTCAAGGCCTCGACTAACACCTGTCCACCTTTTTTAAAAAGTGCCGGCACGAGATCATGTGAACCTACAGCCCTATTACGATTGAGAGCCGAGATGCAATTGCGAACCTCAGTCTCAATAGGTAGTTCTAAATCTACCGACCAGGGCATTACATCAGGAGTTTGTGGCAGCAACACAATGGAAGCAGGAGGTCAGCTAAATTGACCCTCAAAGTGTTCCGCTCAACGTTCTAACCTTCGGGACTTATTATAGATTAGTGTGCCATCTGCCTCGCTGATAGCTTCACTGACAGACGGTCGCTTGGGACCAGTAGCACGGATCAGTTTAAAGAGTTTGCCGCTGTTCCCTGAGGCAAAAGCGATCTCCATTTCCTCAACTTTTTCCACTAACCAAGCCACACGATCAGCCTTCAGACTACATTTCAGCTTCCTACAGGTATCTCTTCTAGACTTGTTAGGTGAACTACCAGAAGGAACCTTCCGTCTGGCTTCTAACAACTCCAGAGGTTCCTCTGAAATCCAATGTTTGTCAAACTTATGTACCCCTGTGCCGCATGCTACAGTAACTGCTTTCTGGATGGCCTGTGAGATTTGTGTCCAGCAGCTATTAGGATCTTCAGAGTGTGTATCACTAAGGCAGCTTTCTAATCTGGTTTGGTATTTATGTTTTACCGATGGTAAAGTCGATTTTTCAACAGCCAGTCGTTGCTGTCGGTGGGACCGTTGTCCAGCAAAAATAAGAACAAAACGACAACATACCAATGCATGATCTAAGTCCAAGTATGTGCTCCAATAAGAAAGACGGTCTTGAATGGAACCACTCCACCTAGCACTAACAGCTGTGTGGTCTATCTGAGACTAGGCCCGATTCGGAGCAGGCAAGCGCCAAGTATAGCTGACTAAAAATAGCTTATACTCGGCGCACAGGTGCAACAATCGCCCGCCATTTTCCGGCCGATGTGATGCTATCCCAAACTTGCCACCTAAACGAGATTCGACCTCACCAAGGCGACCGACCTGGTCATTCATATCTTCCACCAGAACGACTATATCAGAGCCAATTGTCGACCGAAGGAGACCGGCAAGATCTGAGTAAAATGCATCCTTAACGCCAACGTCACTACAGTCAGTAGGAGCGCAAGCAGATACAACGAAAAGATTTCTGAAAGTCTTGCGTCTAGAGTTGGTCTTAATTGAACCTGCCAGGCGGACGGCACAGTCTACTGTTAACAGGGATCCAATCTATCAATGTGGCTGCAGCCGTCGTACTGAGTACTACACCTACTTCAGCTTGACCTGTAACGGCGGCTGTGGAGTCACCCGAAGTGTATAACAAGTGCTATTAGTTCCATACGTTGACTACTGTCCTGGCTTTTAGTCTCTGAGATACAGCAGACATCGACATGCAATGAGTCCGACGTTCATGCAAGAGCAGCCAGTTGACCTATTTGCTTTAGAGTGCGAACGTTGAAAGCACCTATAGTAATTCGCATTCTGGATCTAAGCAAGGGACGAGGGAGGCCTGAAGCTGAATGGCAACAGACGGAACTTACCGGCTCAGTGTTACCACGGTTAGCTACATCTGTTGTGGGACCTGTGGAGTAACTATCAGAAATGGAGGTCGGGAGGGACCTGAGAGTTAAATTTGATAGGACAGTGGGAGAGGGGTCAACAGTAGCATGTTTTCGCCTATCCACCCTGCTGTATGCAGCGGATAGGGCAAGCCGGTTTATACTGCGAGACGGCCGATGCGGTATGGAATTACTTGTGTTATGATTATTCATGGTTGTGTGTGGGCTGAGATACCGCCAGGGAGCCCAGACCTAGACAGGAGAACGGTTAGGGTTCTTAACCAAAGCCTTTGGCTAAAATGCCTGTACCGCAAGGTAGCGGGTGGGTAACAGTGTACCAGAACTGATGAGTTTTCCGGAAAAAGATGCCAACCTTCTTCCAACCCCAAACCTGGAGGACCAGGAGACTGGTTTGTCAGACCTCTACTTATTGGCCTGCCTGGTATGCGTGACTGTCGGTGTGGTGGCTACATCGTCCAGTTTAGCCCAATAGGACATCGAGATGCACAAGCCATCACACCGCGTCAGGGCTCAGTCTCTTTGTGAACGCAATCACTGTCGTATTACTTACATGTTCGAACAAGAAGTTCTAGGCCCGTACCAAGAAGTTGTGTCCAAACTCAAATCTCCTGTAATGATTGTTTATTCTTAATGCCTGGTCTCCATGTGAGCCAGTACCCTCGAGGGTGGGCAGGAAGTCTCACAATTGTGAATGCAAATATTGAGTTGCATATTCGTCAACAGAATTCAAGGGAGAAGAGTTTTGGTTTACGAAGCCGCTGAAAGCATGATTGCGTGCTCAGCCGCCGAACTAGCCTTGCAGCACGCCTTTGACTATCTCATAAGGTAACTTCGTCTTTCTTCACATGAAGAGAACAGACTGAGGTCTCCTTCTCAAAATGTAAGCGGATAAAGCTGCTACACAGATGTTTGAGGCATGATCATTCGAATTTTTAAAGAAAACGATCTAAAAAAGCAAGTATCATGGAAGCAAGTTGTTAGTAATTCTTAATTTGCTCACATGCTCTTTTGGGACGACTCCCTTGGGCCCCATAAAGAGTTCAACATTCCGTTCGGTGGTATTCAACCATCATTCGTCTTATCTACCTTATGGCTGGCACGATTTGAATCACAGCCAGTTTTCAAAATCTTTCGGGGTGCAAACATATTGCGACGAAATCCCAATAACACAGTTTTTGAGACGAGTTCATACGTTAGGAAATACGTAGACTCCGTCGAGATGGGATAATCAAGCCACCGAACTCGCCATGGCGTGTTCAAGTTTTAGTTGCCTTCAACAGTGGACGTAAACGTTGTATGGGTGTAGACTACAGTCAAAGTGCGAATAAAATCACTCCTTAACAGCTATCCTCCTCCCAAAGATGATGAACGGGTTGAGAAAGTAGCAAAGCACGATGCCTTTACCGTCCCAAATTTGAAGAGCGCGCATCATCAAAACCGCATCCGAGAAAGCGAAAAGCCTCTCACGGCGTTTGAAACTTACCGTTGCTTCTGCCAGTCTCGTTTTATGCCGCTCAGCGTAATTAACATGTCCACTTTCAGAGAACAATCAACCACCTCATTGCCATGAGAAGGCTCGAAGATACTTTTGTTTGCGTCATCATAATCATGGCAGCCATGAGCCTGACCAAAAGGTACTGTGGCTCGGGCCGCCGCTCACCT
>JTDE01002323.1:75950-90288 GCA_014338405.1 Paragonimus skrjabini miyazakii | reverse complement strand
CGCATGAATTTCCAGATCATCAATGGCAGCCACCATTTCGATTTCGTTCATGTCGTCTGTATCAATTTGTATAGATGAGGGTAACCGGGAAAGTGCGTCAGCTACTTGATTTTCGGAACCACTTCTATATTTAATAATAATAATAATAATGGTATATTTCTCAACGCATTTGTGAGAAACACGCTCAGAAAGCGTGATCAGTATTGAAAGCGTGATCAGTAATTTCGAATTCGTAATTCAGTAGTCTGGCATACCACCGACTGATCCTTAATGGTCTATGACCTTTGGTTCCTTGACTGAGAAGCGTTGTTAATGTTGCATGATCAGTTCTCAGAGTAAAGCGTCTACCGAAAAGGTACATATGCCACTTCTCACAGGCCCAAACGCAGGCTAAAGCTTCTTTTTCGCTGGTCGAATACTTACATTCCGTAACACAGAGTGTTCTTGATGCGTAAGCAATAATCTTTTCCTGTCCTCGTTGAATTTGAGAAAGAACGGCTTCTAGTCGAAAAACAGAAGCATCTGTTGAAACGAACGTACTACAGGATTCATCAAAGATACTGACGACAGGAACGGAAACAATCATCTGTTTCACATGTGAAAATGCTTCTCTCTGGGTGTCAGACCATTCAAAATGAATATTGGATCTCGTAAGTAATCGCAGTGGCTCGACCACAGTGGCGAAGTTCGGAAGATGGCTTAAGTAGTATGAGCAGAGTCGGAGGTAACGTTTGAGTTGAAGTAGATTCGTAGGTTCTGGAGCATTCGTAATAGCCTCAGTATTTTCCACGTTGGGGCGAACTCCTTCACTAGATATAATATGACCGAGGAATGATATTTCAGTCACACAGAATACACACTTGTTCATGTTCAGACGCAAATTCAGTTGATGGAGACGGTCTAACACATAGTGAGGGTTGAATTCCTGTTCTTCTTTAGATTTTCCGAAAACACATATATCATCCATGTACACAATAGAACCCCGGCATGGAGATAAAGACTGGGTCATAAATCTTTGCCAAGCTGATGGAGCTGAACTTAAGCCCATTGGTAAAACTTTGTACTGGAACAGACCTTCTGTAGTGAGAAAAGTCGTGAGAGGTCTGGAATCGTCCGTAAGTGACGTATGAAAGAAAGCACTTTTGATGTCCACTTTTGAGAAAAAGTTTGCTCCAGTAAGCTTAATTAACAGTTCCTCATGATTAGGCAAAATGAATTTTTCAACCACAATTTGATCGTTAAGTGCCCGAAGATCTGTGCACAATCAAACGCTACCGCCTTTTTTGAAGACCGCAACTAATGGGTGTACCCAAGCCGAACATCTCCTTGGTTCAATTATGTCATTTTGAAGCATCGAATTGATAGCGGTAGAAACTGCATCCCACTTTGCAAGAGGTATCGGTCGCGGCTGTGATATGGAGGACGGTTTTGCATCCGACTTTAAACGAATTTGGTGGGCCACGTTGACTGCACGACCAACTGAATCAGCAAACAATTGTGGGTATTTATGATGCGATAGTGGCACGTCAATAGAAGCTACTGTCATACGTTCGACTAAATGTACCAGGTTGAGAGCAACCATTGCGTTACGACATAACAATGGTTTTCTGTCAGTGTTGCATATATAAACGGCAACAGAAGCAGATGGAGAATGTTCAACACACAGTTGGAGTAATATAAATTCCTTCATTTCTATGGGCGTGTTGGAGTAGCTGTCAAGTTTATAAACCGATGGGTACACAGGTAGATGTTTGAAATGACGTTCATAAAATGAATAGGGAATTATAGTTATTGGAGATGCAGAGTCTAGTTCTATTTCAAGAGGCAGTTTTAAGGCTGAAGTTAGAAAATAAATGGTTCGAACATCAGAACGTGGTAATCGTGGTTCTTTAACAGACTTGGAAGTAGTAACATTTTCGTCAGAACGTAAAGCATAAACTGTTTCAACGGTAGGAAGTTCTTCTGGTTCAGTAACAGTACTTCCTTCTAGTGCATGTACGGAGCGCGTACGGCAGAATTTTGCAAGATGGCCGATCTTGGAACAACTTGAACATTTAGCAGTTCTTGCTGGGCATTCCAGATTATTCGCTCGATGTGTTGTTGATCCACAACGGAAACATTTTCCGAGGGGTTGAAAGGTAGCTGACGGCTTCAAATTTTTGATCACTGATACCGGCTGTGGCGACTTTGGGAACAATTCACATTGCGATCGAACTTGCTCTTCAATACGAGCCATTTCATAGGTCTTCTCCCAAGATAATTTGGATGCATCCTCAGTCAAGAGAGATTCACGAATTTTTTAATTTCGTACTCCAAAGATAAACTGTTGTATGAGCATGCGGTTTTCAAGTTTCTTAGTAGGTATTTTAGAATACTCACACGGACGGATGGCTCTTATAAGTCAAGAAATGAATAATTCCAGTGGTTCTCCAGTTTGCTGACTGATGCGGGAAAATGTAAATCTGGAGGCATATAGGCTGGTAACGGCCCCCAGTATTTTGTCAATAGTGTTTAAAGCATCGTCTAGGGTGGTTCTGTGACGCAGAGAATGAATGTCAAACTGTCTCTGCCCTTCAGTACCCAGATGATTGCGAAGAAGTTTTAGTTTAGTTAGCTCTATCAGGTCCAACGACGGATTTAACACATTGAGCAAATCCAGGTAACCCGTAAAAGTCGTTTTCCAAGTGATCCATGAATCTGGCGTTGGAAATATTGCTGGATCCGTCCAAAATGTTGTGGGTGCATTCATTGAAGTGAGCATTGCTCGCGACGCCATTTGTTGTATCGTAAATCAGAACGCAAGGCAATCGTAACCAGCGTAAACAGCATGTATGCAATCTGACCCACAAACGTAACACGTGACAGTAAACCAGTGAATGAGTTAGAGTTAGACCAATCATAGTCGCGATGTATCACGCGAGTGTGTAAGTAGCCAATCAGATACGAGGTGAATGTAATGGATGTACACACACATACAACACCGACCGCGCACGACAAAAATGCCTATTTTCCTGGACAGCCGGGATGAGATAAACGACAATGGATACGTCTCCGATGCTATATCCTTTGATTTCGACAAGGCTGTTGATCGTGCTCCACATGGCCCACTCAAACACAAATTGGAAGTTTATGGTTTATAAACGGGGGTTCTTTGCTTTACTGCCTGTTTTCCTGACAGCAATACTTTTACAGACTAAAGCGGATCGTGTTTTTCTCTCCATAGTTTGTGCCAGGGCTCTTCAACGACCAGTGCCTGCTCTTTTTTTCTTATTTCCGTCAACTCTTTCCCAGAGAAACTTGCCAGTAACACCCTTCTGTATGTCGTCGGGTCAAAACCCGGGAAGCTAGTGGTAATGCATATGGTACTGCATATTGATCGTGACGCGATTAAGTGCCCGTCAGTCAGTTAGACTCTCCATCTAAATGACAATAAATGCGCGCAGGCCTCTCTCTGTAAAGATTTCGGGAGTGCCTTCGCAATCCACAGTACGTTTAAAAAAATAGACATCATGAATAAAGAGTTGAAGACTGTTACTTGAATGCGCTAATTAGGCCGAGCGTATCGGCACGAGCGTGTTCAGCACGGGGTTGCTAAACTAGTCACGAGCATTGAGAAGTTCACTTGTCAGTCTTGACTTGGAGCTCTTGAGATGCCTTCACCTTAATTCCCATAACTCTGCAATGTTTTAATTCTCATACCATCAGGATAAACATGGTAGAACGGCTCTTCATTCTAGCGAATGATGACCTTCAACGAGGACATATCAAGAAGCTTCACAAGACTCGTCCGGGACCTTCCTCGGGCAACGTTTGTCTCCTTATGGTTTGATAAACTATTGGAAGAGTCCTGCTTGCGACATTCTCAGCTGCGCCTCTAGAGGTCGTTCCAAGGCGGCGCAAGATTCCCGTTCGCTCAAAGCGGACAGGCATTCTTACTCCATTCTTCGTATGTACTGTATCTCCCAACAGTAGTGCTACACTTTATTTACAATCAGTGATTCTCCGGTTAACAGACGATCACTTGAAAACGAATAAAACAAGCTGACGGCATCTAGCTACCTTGGGTCCGCCACTCTGATAGCTGTTATTTATCGACGGATCGCTATACTCAGAGTTCGTAGCGGGCGATTCTGCGGACTACGTTGCACTGAATTTCGAATGACATATTTTAACAAGCCTAATTAACGTCAAGTCATAGCTCTGTGTCGCGCTCTGTGTCGAGCGTTTCCGAAGCTCAATCTTCTTTATTTAGCTCCTTTTCTAGAACGTCCTCTTAAGTCTAACAAGTAACCGATCACACCCACTGATATGTACTGTTTCATCGCCTTGGAGGCCGTCGTGCAGTCTGTTTGCTATTATTTTTTTAATTTTACGTCTCGACCAGCAAAGTTTGTGATGGGCGCTTGGGAAGTCCTTGACTAATCGCTGGGCCTCCTAGAGTGTGTTGACGAATCTCGAATTAAGATGTTCAATGTACCTGATGGCAGTCAGTACGACTGCCGTTGTGATGAGGCTGCTTTCCTTCTAATGATGATGATAATACTTATCAGATATAATTGATAAGCAGATCCAAATGTGAGATTTCTGAGCTTCCGACGTGGCTTCGTTGACCGTTTCCCACGTTTCAGCACGCTGTTTTTCCCGCTGGTTCAAATCCAGCTGAAGTCCAGAATTTTTGCGATCGGGTCTCTTATAAATTTTCGGATACACTAAAGAAATGCAAGGGTTTATTCAACGTATTTTAGTAAAATCGCTTTTCTGAAATTATGTTCCAGTATGACCCATTGCTGTGTCAAAATTAGGTTTCACATGCGGTATATTACTATGTTTGTCAATATGATCATTACCTGGAGTGTAGTGTTGATTATCAGAAAAAGAGCTCCGAAGTACTTACATACAATTGTAAGCAGTCCAGTGACAATAATACCGCAATAAACGTTAACCTTGATGCTGTGAGAATTTTGTTCAAAAATGGTTTAACAACGTACGCAAACGCTCATATGGTTGTGCGGACAAAAGGCAAAACCTCGACGATGAAATTGGACACACTTCAAGCCGCGCAACGGAATGCATTCGTGTGTCCTTTAATTTTCATCTTCATCACGCGACTTGTGAATACAAGCACCTGTACATAAGACGTACTCTAGCACTTTATGTCGCAATGGTATAAAATTTAGTGTTTAGTTTTCATCAACTGCATAACGTAGTTACTTGCTTATAAAGCATAAGAGCTTGTTTAGGCTGGAGCGGCTGCCTAAAGGGTGAAATAAGACACGCAGCCGCACTGTGTGGTCAGTTCTGGCTGTCGCAGTGAGTCAAGAGTTTGCCAAACATCAGCTGGCATGTGGCATTACTGGTGTTCCAGATGATTAGCCAAGGGTTTCAGAAGAGTAAGCCGACACAAACCAGTCTTGGCTATTGTGGGCTTTACTGGCTGGAGTATACTCTGCCAGCAAAGTTATTTGAAGACGCTTAGCAAATCTTTAACTGTTCGCGGGCTGTCTGGGCTCTGTTGGCGCGAACTCAAAGTTGAATCTATGGTGAACATATCGAAAGCAGGCATAACTTCCCTCACGTCTCGGTGGTGTACCGTTGCAAGTTACGGACACAAAAGAAGACATTTGAAGTGTTGTGTTGCAACCCTCGATTTCTCCCAATACTGAGGCAAATGTCAAGAGAGTCGAGAGCGTGCCGGCCGCTTACAAGCAATCGTTTGGAAAATTCAAGCGGCCCGGATCCAAAGTGCTGTACAAGAGTGTTAGTCGTCACCTTGAACAAGTGATTATAATCTGGCCTACATTTTCACAAATAAACTAACTTATTTTGAGGGGTACTCACAGGTGGACAACAAAAGCAGTTTGTGGTTTGATTGCAAAATCATACTTTCAGCGACCTAATGAACTAAATCTCTTCTTCCTGGAATACCACAGGCAGATATGTCATCTAATTCCGGTATTCGTGATTTTCAAGAGGTAAAATTCTATGCAGATTCCTTCTGACCTCTGCAGATGCGAGCCCACTCAGGGAGCACCCCTTGAAACTAGGCAGTCGTCAAAACAAATTTGAACTTAGATGCAACTTCCTGGTTTGGGTCTTCAGAGCCTGAATCTCTGCCAGAATACGTCGTCAGCGTGGCGACCGTAGCTGTGTTTGAAGTTCGCCTGACTCGCTAGTCCAATGTGTAACTAGTGTCCTAGCGAATTCTGCTTCATTCCTCCACGTGTGTATGTTTGTCTGTCGAATAACCGATATCTATTAGTTACGCCTGTTCGCCCACACATAGACTTGCATGTAGGGTAGTGGCTGGCATGCGTTTATCCACCGTTTTGGTACTATCAACAGTAGCAGTTACGCGCAACTGTACATCTAATGCAGAGATTCCATATGTGCAATGAGGTATCCATCAGAAGCCGTTGCTTTCTACCTCCGTCCGCCACCGATCAAGCCTACTGAGCCCATTGGTCAAGTGCGCATGCGCTAGACTCTCGTCAACATACAGGTTGGAGTGTACTTCTTGAAGAGCGAACTAAATGTGTTCTCAATAGGCTTGCAGCTACATGAACTTGATTGTGTTTGGAAACAAACCGCAAACGTTCATCAACCTATGGAAATACGATAGTTGGTTAGCTCTAGCCTTGTCAGCGACCACCAGCAGCGACTAAGAGAATAGTGGAGAAGAAAGCGAGGTGCACATAAGCATTGTGGATACATATTGCATAGCGGCGTTGGCTAAACTCAAGTGCCTTTGGACAGTTCCCTTGGTAACGATGTTATAACCACGAGGCCATGCGTGAAGCAGCCGAACGGCCTGGTTACCCGTTTATCTCACTGGTTGCGTAAGATGCCTCTTAAGGAACGGTATCCAGAACCTGGAAACTCGCAAAGACCATACCGGTTTTCATGAGTGGCAGGTGTAACTGTTCCAGCGAATACAAATCTACTGTTTTGCTATCGAGCACCTCTAATATGTCAGAGGCGCTTATATGTTACCCCCTTTATATGTCCCTCACTTTTACTGACTTCTCCAACATACAACACAGTTTTCGCAAGGGCCGTCTGTGCAAGTCTTTTGTTAGCCACTGATCAAGGAACCAAAGTTGTTGACCAAGGCAATTGGCTCCGCCAAGACAATCGACCAAGTGGACCACGCTGTTTCAAACGACAAGCCTTCTCATTATATGATACAAGGCCGCAGTGAAAAAAATGAAACACAGTAAATCCAGATACGAAATAATAAGTGAAGTCAACGGCCGGATTCACTAAGGGTGAACAATGTTCACGGAATACGACATGGTGTCCCAAACGTGACTGACGGTGCGGATGATTGCAACTGAAATTTCATCCAACGGTATAACGTTTGGCCGGCTGCCAACCACCGGCGGTGTGAATAGCTGACACGTGCGCATGACGAAGTTTATACAAGAGTGTTGTGCTTATTTTTCATCTGGTCACACAAAATTGCGCAGTGCGGTTTGATGCATCAGTTACCCAAGATTTGCCAGATGCAGTATGAAACAATGAAAGCGCCACGAGGTAACCATCTTCAGTGTTCCAACTCCTACATTGCTGATCGTCTGTACATGTTACGCGTAAACGATGCGTTCTCTATCTGATTTCGCGGCGTTATTGGGGTGCCCCGAAGTTCATTTCTTAGCCCGCTTTCATTTTCAATATTTCTAAACGACCTTCCTTCTTTAATCACCTCCCCGTTATTACTGTTTGCTGACGACGTCAGAAATAGGCGCGCAGTAAACACTATCAACTATTTTGTGATCGCACAAAAAGAACCTTAACGTTCTATTCGACTGATCTGGGGTGGATAGGCCGGAAGTTATCACTGGTAAATGTAAATTTATTTGCCATCACAACCTTCTAAACTTTAAGTACTATGTTAGCGGGTAAGTGCAGATATTTTGTATCGTGGAGGACTTAGGAACCACTGTTTTACACAATATTGCGGGCTCACCAAGCGTTGAGGCGAGTGCAAAATAAGTTTGTAGCACCCTGGGTTATTTTCAGCCGGTTTAATTCTCGTTGTCTTCCGCTGCTTTATGAGAGTTTTGTTCGACCGCATCTAGGGAACGGAACCGTGATCTGGCCACTATATAGCTGAAGAGGTAAGTTGCTCCTAAAGGCTGATACGTCGCACCACAAAGGCAATCTGGGGTGGCAAAATTGAGCCGTACGAAGAAAGACTAATGTCTCTGAAAATGTACTCTACAGTATTAATCCACAGTAGTCTACAGTTGACCTACGGGTGACTAATGTTGGTCTTTTCCATGATGAAGTTTTCTAAGTTTCTCCGTTGGGTGGCGCTCAAAATGGGGAGTAGCACGACATTTTGGGATTCAGTGGCTCTATTTATTCATTGCTGACTATGTTACAGTTCTGGTTGCCATTTGTATCCTATTCTTGCAAATTTTCGTGTATCCAAACATTTGATTGAACGATTAGGGATGCCAACATGTAGCCCGTGCACTGGAATGTACCACTCACTCTACGTGCTCGTCTGTTTGACAACTGTATTATCGTTTCATTTTCCTACTCGCTCGCACTCACGTCGACTCTGTGCGGCTACAATAAACTCCTTGTTTACACATTGCGTTACTCTCATTCGATTGTCTTCGGTTCACGTGATCTTACAGGAGTCACCCTCAAGAGGAAGAGCTCAACGAACAAATTACAACGCAGACAGCTTTTCCTCACTGTGTGTTTGCAAGGGTTGGAATCCTTCAGCTAATCCCTCCGTTTCCGCTGAATCTCCAGCAGCTATCAAGCATTGCTTTGGCTTACACTTGCTTTATTTTGGATACTGCACCCCTTTTTTCTCTTTCAGCTCATTGCTGGAGAAAGTGGAATTCGACGCAACGAGATAGGGACTCCTCAACCGCTGCTTCTTTCCATTCCTGCATCTAACTCACTGATCCATTGATCCATTCTTGGCCAGCCCGAATGCAGTTTGAGTGTCTACTGAGTGAAGATTTATAGCGGCAGTATGAAAAATTGTGACACTCCTGTGACACTCAAAATCTATACTCGAACCGCACTCAAACTAAACTCACGCCGCACTCAAACTACATTCGTAATTATGTGATCTGTCCATCCGACCGCATTCCTTATGTCCAGTGCTTTGATTCTTTTGCATATAATTTTTATGAGCATTCACAACCATCATTGAGAATGTGATACTGAAAGTGAGCGTGCGTTAATATTTTGGTGTAAAAATACATTGGGCAGCCAAAACGAAAAGCGTCGAGGTTTTCTCTCGCCGTCCGTTGTTGATGACAGGACCTTCAGCGGTTCCCGCCTGCGATAGTCGTTTTGTCTGATCCCTTGGATCCATCGCTGAATTAGCTCCTTAACTTGGTGATGTTAAACTCCATTGGAAGTCTTTGTGGTTGTATCTTAAATGAAAGGTTGCATAATGCAAACGATAAAGGTGTCTGAATTATAAGGGGAATATCTCAGTTGTCAGGAGAGATATGACAATACACCTCCTGAACACTCTTAAGCAGGACGTTAGTTAGCTTTAAATGATGAAGCAATCGTTAGCCAAGATGCGTCAAATGACCGGGAAAACTTGCACACAGCTGGAGACAATGCAACAACACAAGTTTAAGGGTGAACTAAGAAAAGAATACCTCTATTATTCGGAACAATACGATATTATACCTCTTGCAGCATCAGAAAAAGACATACTGCATGCATTTCCGACACATACTTAAGACTTTAACCAAGTGCTCGATTATTTGTCCGAGGTAGGAGGCTACTCCACCTTCATTAACTTTCAAACCTTAACAGATTCAATTGCAAAAATCACTTCATTGCAGCGAAGTTTTTCTTCAAAATAGGTAGTCAAACCTTTAGGTAGTGTGCAATTGTTCAATGCTGAACAAAATTCATGGAGTTCTGGTCACAGCCAGTGTCTTCAAGTGCAAGCCAACAATGATGGGTTTCATGGGAACATTGTTCTAGGGGCACATCACCGAAACCACTATTCTACGTGAATATGTGTAAAACTCCAGGAAAATTAAACATCCGGGCGCGCCAGCCAACACGCTGAACCACAACACACAGAATGCAGTGCAAGTTCGAACCACATCTCCCGAGTCAACATCTCGGCGACCGTCATAACTACAACTGTATAACTCGCGCGTGGCACCCAGTTGCATGCCAACAGGTCTGGGCCGCAGATCACTCGGCAGCACTCAAAGATGCAACATACGATACCATTCGGCAAACCGGTCGCAACACAACCGATGACTCTATCATCCTACAGAAAGACCTCGAAGTTCTTTTCAATTGGCCTCGAGTGAACCGACTCGAAGTTAATGCTGGTATGTGCAAAGTTATGCAAATTTGCGGCTCTATGGAAACTACTTATTACCCAGACGGATATCCGCTTCAGATGGTTCTTATTGAGAAGCACCTAGGATGCACTGTTTCGCACACTTTCTGGAGCTCTGCGAACGCTAAAACAAATGCAGAAAAAGACCGGCAACATCCTGGGATTATTGAAACGCCTCTTCGGCCAGTTCAACCCTCACTGTTGTCAGCTTCTTCATAACAGTCTCCTCTGACCGCATCTGGAAAATTGAACTGTAATCTGGTCACCGCATCTCCAAAAGGACAAGTTACTCCTGGAAACGGTACAACGACAAGCCACTAAGTCAATCCGGAACCTGAAAACTAGACCATATGAGGAAAGGCTGAAATCTTTGAACATTTACTCCCTAAAGTACTGTCGGTTCGGAGATGATTAGGTATTAACCTATTTGATTGTACAGTTCCTGGAACATCCTTAAAAAAGACCTAGGGATTTGGCTGTCGACTTGTTTAACCTTTTCTTATCACCACCAGATGGCCGCCAAAAAGGGATTTGAGACTCTTGGGATGATAAAGAGCCTTTCCTCGAATAGACATACATGCTTTTCAGTCGCTCTACGGAGTCTATATAAGGCCGTTGTGTGAGTAAGCCAATCAAGTCGTGTACACCGGCTTGAAGAAGGACATAATCGCCATCGAGCGTGTCCAGCGAGTAGCCAGCAAAACGGAAATTGGCTTGCGGCATTTCTCTCACGAGTATCGTCTTGAAATTCTTGATGTTTATCCATTTGAAGTTCGAAGACTCCGCGGCGACTTAATCCATACTCACTTTCTCTTCAGCACAGGGCTAGTGCAGCAATTCTTTACCTCAGTAGTTGATAACAGTCGAAGGGGTCACGACAAGAAGCCCTATAAGCTTCGACCTCGGTCCTTCCTTAGGCAACAGTTTTTCCCTTACAGGATTATCAACCACTGAAACGACCTTCCATTAGAGGTTGTTAGCTGTTCATTTAGGGACCGCTTCAAAATGTCATTAGATTCTATTTACTTAAGAAATTAGTAGATTAGTATTCTACGCTGCTTTGCTGGATTAGTAATTTACTCTGTTCTTGGTATTCTCTGTAACCCCCAAAGGCAGTGTTTCGCCATATCTTCAGTGATTGACGTTTAGGCCACCAGAAAATCTCTGATACCGAACCGGACAAACTGAGTGGATCCGGGTGACTTGGGCCTGCAACCTCGGACCAGTGAACGCATCTCTAAAATGGCTTTTCCTCAACAAGGGGAGTAGCATGACACTTAGATGTCGCCCCCTAAAACTAGACGTTCAGCATCGCAGACTTGAATGTAGACATAGTTTGTTCATTGCGCCCTTGCAAGACTTAAAATGCTTTACCAGATCATGTTGTTCCTGCTTGTCTACAGGGCTGTTAACTTCTGGAACAGTCTGTCTGCAGAGGTCGTCAGTAGCGCTTCTAGCAATCGCTTGAAAGCATTACTTGACTTTCATTTTCCAAAAATTCCTAAATGCGAGTGATCTTAGTTTGTTTTTGATATTCACTGTAATTCCCAAGAGAGGTGCTACATCCTGTTTCCACAGAATGCCTTCCAGATCAACAGACGCCCGCTTGACATTAAACAAGAAAAACTGACAGGATCCGGGACCCTTGGGCTTCTGCTTCGAACCCATGTATGGATCTCTGAATCCCTGAAAGCAATTTTTAAGACTCGTCTTGATCAACACTTCAAAGCGCAATTGAGAAGGCGGGCAACGTATTTGTGCCGCGCAAAGTGTGCATTTTCTCCTATCGGCCACCTCTTCCACGCAGATTACGTCGTCTCCTTGATGACCGTTCCCATTTATTCGCGATAGACAAGCTTACGGGAAACTCGGAGGACCTACGCGCGTTCCACATCGTTCGAAATAGGTGTAGACGGGAAATCCGTGAGCACACCAAACTCGTGCAAGAAAAGGTTCTTCTCAAAGCTCGCGGGAACAAAAACCTCCTATTTAAGCATATGCGACGACTAAGAAAGAATAAACCTTCGGCCTCTCCTTTGCGACCGCCCGATGGGGCGACCTCATCAGACCCCCTAGTTGTAGCCGAGTTGTTCAGGGACTACTGCTCGGCAGTTTACAAAGTCGCACAACCTGATTGGCACCCTATCCTTCCGCTGCAGAATTTCCGTCAAACGCTCCTTACTGTCGAGTTTTCTGTGTTAGATGTTGAGGACCTTTTACTTAAGGTGAGTTCATACAGTTCAATGGGTCCAGACAAAATCCATCCCAGAATTCTCAAAGAAGCATCTGCTAGTCTGGCAGATCACTTTTATAAACTGTTTTGACAGACTCTCCAGACCCACATTCTACCTAGCGTGTGGAAAGAGACGACGGTCAAGCCCATATTCAAAGCGGCTAGCTATCGGCCAATCAGCCTCACCAGTATTCCGTGCAAGGTAATAGAGCGCTTATTAAAGCATGCCATCCTTAACCACTTCCTTTCGAACCATCTCTTTCCCCCTACCCAGCATGGCTTCCTTCATAATTGGTCATGCGTAACTAATATGCTTGCTTTCATGGACAGTCTGACGGAGGCCACAGACAATGGCCTCAGCTCAAATGCCATCTTCTTCGACTTTGCTAAGGCTTTCGACCTTGTCCCACGCGGCCCCCTGAAACACAAACTGGAAGCCTATGGTATTCAAGGAGAGGTTCTTCACTGGATTGTTTCTTTCCTTGAAAACAGAACGTTTAGAGTTAAAACCGGATGAGACCTCTCATCTCCCACTTTCAACTCTGTGAGAGTTCCTCAAGGGTCAGTGCTTGGTCCTCTGTTATTTCTGATCTACATCAATGACCTTCCGGATAGTATTTCCAGCAACGCCCTCCTATACGTCGATGACCTAAAAATCTGGAATTCTACTGATCCCAGTGCACTACAGATTGATCTTGACGCGATTAAGCTTTGGTCGGATGATTGGAGCCTCCCACTAAATGATAGTAAGTGCGCACATATGTTACCTGGTGGAGATTCTGACAATGCCTTCGTGATTCATAGTACACTCGGCACAGTAGATATCATGAAAATCGATCTGAAGAAAGATCTGGGCATCTGGCTGTCGTCTAACTTATCTTTTGCGCATCCCCACGAGATGGCAGCGAAAAAAGGGTTTGCTACTCATAGGACAATTAAGCGCACTTTCCCCTGCATAGACAAGAAAGCGTTCCAAACGCTTTACGGAGTTTGTATAAGGCCGATCCTCGAGTATGCAAATCAGGTCGTGTATACCGGCCTGAAGAAAGACACCTTAGCCATTGAGCGTGTCCAGCGCGTGGCTACCAAACTAGTCACAGGTCTCAGTAGTGTCGCGTACGAGTCTGGACTTGAAATTTTTGATCTATACCCACTTGAATTTCGACGACTCCGTGGTGATTTAATTTTCACACACTTCCTCTTTAGAGTAAGCCTCGTTGATCAGTTTTTCACTGTAGCGGATGACGATGGTCGGCAAGGACATAACATGAAGCTTTTCAAGCTCCGTCCTCGGACCTTTCTTAGACAGCGGTTTTTCCCCCACAGGGTTGTTAACTTCTGAAACAGTCTCCCTGCTGAGGTCGTCAGTAGTGCTTCTAGAGACCGCTTTAAAGCATTACTTGACCCTCATTTTTCAAAATTCCTTTTATGCAGGTAAACTTAGTTTGTTTCTGGATATTCACTGTAATTCCAAAGAGCGGTGCTACACCTTATTTTCACAGAATGCCTTTCAGATCAACAGGCGCTCGGTTGACATTGAACAAGAAAAACTGACTGGATCCGGGACCCCTGTGCTTCTGCCTCGAACCCATGTAACAATCGCTCGCGGGAACAAAAACTTTTTATTTAAGCACATGCTACGACTGAGAAAGAATAAACCCTCGGCCCTTTCTTTGCGACTGCCCGACGGGGAGACCTCATCTGACTCCCTAGTTGTCGCCGAGTTATTTAAGGAATACTACACGGCAGTCTACAAC
>JTDE01002323.1:43014-74364 GCA_014338405.1 Paragonimus skrjabini miyazakii | reverse complement strand
AACAGACGCCCGCTTGAAATTGAAAAAGAAAAACCGACTGGATCCGGGATCTTTGGGCCTCTGCCTCGAACCCGTGTATCAATCGCTGAATCGCTGAATCGCGGAAAAAAACATCCATTGCATTCGTTCATATACGGCACCTTTATTCCCCATTTCGGCCTGCTGCTGAGGACCTTGAGATTCTATGCATCGAGATACGGCATTCTCAAGAGCTCCAGCTACCCACTTCCGTTTACTACCCATTGAACCATTGAAACCCTTGCGATTGGCCCCAGATTGCGAACGACAAGAACCAATGAAAACCCGGACAAAGCAGACTCCGGATAGGCAGTGTTTGGCCACTCGAAGCATTGCGAATTTACACGAGCAACTGGTCGATATTTATAGGAACACATTGATCCTGTGACTGCGTGAAAGCGCGAATAAATATCTGAGTCAAACGCTAATGCCGATTTCAATAACGGTTCGAGATATCTGGTTTCTGATAACACGAACGTGTTCTTCGGGTCAGCCTTACACTGACCTCAACAAACCAGATATCATCCTAAAAACTCGTTCTTCTTATTTCAGTTGACTTTTGAGATTTGCTCTCAACCTCCTCGGGAGAGGATTTTGATTTTGGTAACGTCACCTTGTCACATGTTGCTTTCAAATTTAAATCCAGGGCTTGAAGGCCTGTTGGCCTCTTGATTCTTGACTGGTGTGATTCTGAGATTGACCAGACTTCGTTTTCTGTCGATACAGATGCGTCCGTTAGTGGTCTAAAGGTAGGGATAAAAGAAAAGAGATGACATCTGGGTTGCCATGACGCAAAAGCAGATCATTTTTTGACTAGTACAGATTGGGAAAAAGGTTGCTCCAATATCTATCTAGCTCTCCTTTGAATACTTTAGCGCTGGATGCCTCAAAATCTTTGTAGGCAGTTTATTTCACTAGTTAACTACCCGTGTAGTCAACCGGCCGATTAGTGAAAAATTTAAATCGAACCGCCAATCGTGATCTTGTTTTCTTCATCATGAACCTATGCCTTCTTAAATCTCTGTCCTGACAAATCACGAACAAACATGCTAGGGGGCTTGCGCCGGTGTAGTGGGTAATCTTGTATACCGCAGTAAGACCTCATCTTACCTGCCGGCGTTTGGGCGAGAATAAGTTCAACGAGCTTAGTCAGTCTTGGTAGCTTAGACACTTCGTACTCCATACCATACGTGTGGCGAGCTTTTATACCTTCTCGAGAACAGCTATGTCCTTCTTGAGATACAGTGACCAAACTTGGGCACAATATTCCAAGTGGGGGCGAACTATAGCCGAGTACAATGGGATTAACACTGCTAGACATGGGTTGGCGATCGCGGATTTCAGTCGGTATAACACCCACCGTACTATTTTCGCGGCTGTGGAGCAAACTGGCTAGTGACTTGGATACCTAAGTCTCGTGTTTGCTGTGTAGTTGCTGGTTCGACTGTCCGTCCGCGTACATCCCTTATAAACCTGGGGGTCGGCTGGGCAATATGAGAGAGGATATGACTTTTGAGTACATTCCGTGGTAAAACCCCTCCTTAATGTCCATTCGCATATCTTCAGAATGTCCTCCGGGAGGCCGTCCGAGTCCGACGCATTTCCCACCAGCTTAATGTAATCTGCATTCGGGTGACATAGGCTGACCAGTTGTGAGGGACTGGAAACAAGCCACCGTAATTTCCATATTCAAAGAGAGTAACGGATCAGAGATCGGCAATTACAGACCAATAAGCTTGACCAGTGTGGTCAGCAAAATCTTTGAACACATATGACTAGAGAGGATCTGAAGATTTCTATACGAGCAGAAATTTTTCATAGCTCCTCAACATGACTTTCTAAAAGGTAGATCTTGTCCTACCAGTCTGCTGACGTTTTAGCCACTGTCACGGAAAAGCTGGATAGAGGGGAAGTGGATGAGGTGTGCCACTTAGATTTCCAGAAAGCTTTTGATTCTGTCAACCACAAGCTTTTAGGTTGGAAGCTACGAGATGCCGGAATATCCCTTAGAATCTGTAGGTGGATCCCGACGTTTCTAATTAGTAGGTCGTGTAGAGGGAGAGTAAGTGGTGTACTGTCGGACAAGGGTTTCCCGTTAAGTGGAGTACCTCAGGGGTCAATCCTCGTCCTTCTGCTCTTCTTGGTATATATATATATATATTGTGGAGATTTCGGTCCGTTCGTGGGTGCATTGGTCACAGTTACCATCCCATTGGCTTTTCAATTGCTACGCTTTTATATACAGCAAATGGCCATGGTCCTTTTAGACCTCAGGATTACTCTCGATTCTGTTGTTTGCAAAGTTTCTGAGAACTTCCATGGGAGTCCCAGAGGAGTGTTAATCTGTGAAGTTGACTGTATGCTCAATCTGCAGGCAGTGCCAAATGTTATGGACAACTACTTCGTTGGTTCACCTGTGCGAGTAGCTTTAACCAGAACTGTCCTGTCTTCTCCCTCCCGCTGTATTTTGCCATGGACGACGTTCTGGAGTTCGCGATGAGTTGCTTCCGTGGTCATAGTGTGAAGCTTCCACGCACTGTGGCGATTAACACGGAATATGTGGACGACACCGCTCTTCTTTACTGCTCTGCAGAAGGTACGCAAGCCATATGAACAAAGTGAACACCGAAGCCCACATGTAGTGAGTGCGCTTCGTACGTTCAAATTGCAACGTGTTCCTTCGGGACTGGTGCTTTCAGCTTGTCAACTTGTTTATTTGTCTCGCTGACATCATCTCGTCAGCTTTTGAGATTGGTGATATATCGTGGGAATAAAAAAGGTCCGTTGTTGTCCCCACTAATCCGTGGTGCCGAAAAGACATCCCGTGGTCGTTGAAAAGAACACATACTCCCTTCGTTAATTGAGTCTGAATCGTTGTCTATACGAATCGTCACTTAATCCACATCAAGTGGGATGACCACGCAATCAACGCTGCCGTCCGCCGACACGTATTTCTAACTTTTTAGGCAGCCCTTCAATTGGGTATACAATTAAACCGCACGATTGTATTACATACTCCTTATGTAAGGCGACTGAGGGTTGTACTACTTTATGGTTTCGAAACCTGTCCGATTAGAGTGAAGACGAACCGTCTTCAGGTATTTGGTGTCTGAGTTCGACTACTTGCATTGGATGGGAGCAACAAGTAAGCAACGAAAAGTTTAGAAGATCTTTATTTATTGGTGAGCACCAGGTACGTTTATCTGTTCACTTTTTAAGTTTGCACAGGTTTAGACGATTAGGCCGTGCACTAAGGATATCGCACTTTGCCCCTGCTACCGCCAACTTGCTTGAGATGCCAGGTAGACAGATACTGATATGGCCGAGAGAACTGAAGTCATTCTTTGCAGAGTTGACCTCCGTCGGTCGGATTCGTTCCACGGGCTGGAGTCCCCGCGACTCGTTGATTCGGTTGCTGAAGACTTTAGATCAGATGGTGGTTAGTCGGGCATAATGGCGTGAATTTTGCCGTTATTTGACCAAGTTTTCTGTGAAGCGAGTGTATACTGCGGGGCTGTGAAAGCCATAATTTAGCCTCATTTTCAATTATAAATCGGCTGTTTGTCTGTAATGTGTAAACAGCCTGATGTTCACTGTTTGGGTACAGGCAGTTCTTTTCATTGGGTTCCTTAGCTTTGTCTTTTCCCGGTTAGGCCCTCCCTTTCTCCAGTTATGTACGGTTGTGAGGCGTCTGCACAAACCACATGTACGACTATCTCTGATGGTGGCGACGATGTTTCATTCACGAGATCCTTCTACGGTTTGGTATTATCACGAATTGTTCGGTCAACGGTGTGATCCGTGTTTGTTCTGTTGAATAAAGTACGCAGAGAGTCTAATGCTAACTCAACTCGCTATGATGATGATGATGATGATGAGAATCGCTGTCTGGGGTGGCAACAAGCCGTTTTCAGTTGTATGCCTGTGTCCGCGATGTTGCTTCCGCTTAATTTTTTTCTTCTCCATATGTATATATGTATCCATTTTTAAATTAAATAGAGCGAATTACTCTACTTGTTCCTCCCTGTCGTATTACTGATTTCCTATTCCACGATGAATCCCCAGTTCACAGCTGTTAGCATAATTCCACACTTTAAAAGAAGTAACTTAAACCCTCCACTAGTGTCATATTCCATCCTTCGAAAAGTGCCGACACGAGGTTAGTGATCTTATTGCATTTGAAAACAATCGCTGACTCCGGTTTTGTTAAATGCTTCACTGATCAGAGCACCACACTACGTGCTTGTGGCGGTAGCATAATAGTGACAGAAAGCCAGACGAATTGACCCCATACATGTTTCATGTAACTAATTCTGACTTGTTACCGATCAGTGTGTCATCCACCTTGGTGCCGAAAGCCGGTGGATGCCAAAAGCTGGTGTTGCGACTAGGCTCAATGAAGAGACCCACGGAATCTGTGTCCGAGACCTTCACATTGTTGTCACTACAGTCAGTGGGCGTATGCGAATATGATGATAATGTTTCGAAGGTCTTAGCCTCTAAACAGGTCCTAACGGAGCCTGCTAAGTGAATTTCACGAAGCCTGCTACTGACAAATAACTGGACTAAGTACGGTTCCGACCACTGCCGCGTGCCGCTTCTGTTCCAGCCTCAGCGATAGCAGCAGTCCAAGAGTCATCCGAGATGTACATCTAGTTTCGAGTGAACAGTATGGGTACGGTCAATTCTGCGCGTAAACTACTGTACTGAATCTTAGTCTCTAAAATACAAAATACATCAGTTGTCAGCGATGCTGGTATTAAAGAAAGGGCGGCTGGTCGAACTGGCTTCCAAAGTGCGGACGTTAAACTGACCTACTTGAAGCCGCCTCTTGGAAATAAGCATGAAAAATGAAAGATGGAGACTAGGCGAAAGGGGATAAGATGAATCAGGCATGTGTTACAATGATTCACTACATCTGTTGTGGGATTTCCTAGAAAGTTTACAAATTAAGGGGAGTTGAGGAGGCTTTTTTTACTTTTGAGTCTGTGTTGCACGGTTAGGAAAGGAAAGAAAAGTCCGGTAGATTGTTTCAGTTTCGGAAGAAGATTATTGTAGTAGAATTACTAGAAGAAGAAGTGGAATTAGTCTGTGAGCCAGGTTAGAAAAGGGCAGTGATAAGAAGCTGGTTGTAACGTATTTCTGCTTGTCTACCCTGCTGAATGCAGAGGATAGCGATTCCTGGTTTATGATGCAAAGCAACTGATGCTGTAGTAGTGTCAGGTATTAAAGCTGATGTGGGCTGCTGGCATTACCAGGAAGGCTAGACATGGACGATTAGACTATCAGGGTTCTCACTCAAATGCCTGTACCGCAAGATGGATGGTAGCTTTCTAGACCTAGCACTGTTTTTTGGAATCAGTCTTTGCAAACCACAGACTTGAAGGACTAGGGACTACTTCATTCATTCCTTTCTCGTTGGTCTTTCTGGGGTGCGTGGTTCTGTCGACGTTATGAACACACCGTTGAATGTAAGTCAAGACGCACGTCACGTTGCATCAATGTTCGGTTTCCTCGTGGGCAATAAACCGTTAGTACTGCGAGATCGTAATAACTTCACAGTTGGCAAAGTGGTTTCCTGCTGAAAACCACACGAACTATTCGAACCGTACCATGTCATTTTGCATGTTAATCCGCCACCAAAGGTTTCGCCTGTCTCCGTTACTTTAACTAATTTCATTTAATGCATTAAGGTAGCTTGCATATGCTTACCCAGTGTTTTCACATCTCACATCGCCTGAGTTTTTTGGGTAAGGCTTCAGCACATGGTACGATGACCACTCTCTGACTTGACATGGCTATGATGCAGTCGCTCTCAGGTTTGGCGTTTCTTAACTGTTCCCAGTTGGGGTCCAAATGGTGCTCAGTGTCGTCGACCGGTGATGTTGAAAATGTTGGTTGGTATCCGTGGTTCGTGGCGGGCTGTTATATTTACTACTAACACTGTACAAATGAAAAAAATGAACGTTGCAAAAGCGGTTGCTTTGTATAGTCAGCAAAACGTTTTTTCTTTTGCCTTCGTATGTCTCATTTTTTGTTTTTCCGCTTTTACACCTACTTTTTTTCTATTCATAAACTTGCTTTGGGGCTCAGTGTGACCCT
This sequence comes from Paragonimus skrjabini miyazakii, assembly GCA_014338405.1. Classification (NCBI taxonomy): domain Eukaryota; kingdom Metazoa; phylum Platyhelminthes; class Trematoda; order Plagiorchiida; family Troglotrematidae; genus Paragonimus; species Paragonimus skrjabini miyazakii. Next base: position 68,244 of record JTDE01002323.1, on the reverse strand, counting down.
AAACTTTTGTCCTAATAATTGCCTGCCCCAGCAGATGCACGTGGGCTCCGGGACAACTTGTTGTCTGACTGAAACACGAACGTTTTCCGCGAACCACGGCCGTTACTCAATTCCCCCCCCCCTCACATTCCAGTCCGTCTGCGACTTTCTGATCTTCATCGGATAGCATGCGGGGCGCGGTGAAATTGTGCTGTGCAATATACTAATGAGGGTCATGTACAGATGACTAAGCGGGTAAGTGGTTTTCTTCAAAGTTCACTTAAATCACGGTCAGTGGACACGAATAATAACACGCTACCCTATTTCCTCTGGGTATGTGAATACTCTGTCATTGCTTTCTGGCAAAATGTTATGAATCGACATGAGGACCGTGTATTTATCCCATCATATGTCTGTTTTGTCCGTTCAGAATGAACGTTACACGCCATCTTGTTAATATTTTGCCCACAAGTATGCATCTAGGTTGGTGCACTAGGTCCCATCTGGAATTTATGGTGCAAGCCTAGATTTACCTCTCAATAATGGCTAAGCTGGCTTTAAGGCGAATATGAACGAACTTTATCAGTATGTTCGCAGCCTTGCACAAAGGGAATTGTGATGGACGGTTGTAACTTCTGAACCCTTTTTTGCCAGTACGTAGTATAAAAAGAGGTGATCTCGTGAGGACTTTCCTTATGGCTAGTGATACTTTCGACTTTGGAAGATTTTATCTTTTACCAGGAGAGTATTGTACGAAATCGAAGGATCATGGTCTTGAGTTCACCAACCTCTTGGCTCAAATTTCTACAACAGAAAACCTTGCTGACGGACATGTTGACTGCTGGAATAGATGGTCACCAGAAGTGGTATTCAGCTGAGGTTTTCTCATCTAGACACATCATTGGCAGGAGCATAATATAAAGGATACTAGAGGCCAGTGTGCACACTTCCGGTCACTACGGCATTATTATCAAGGCATTTATGACTGTTGTTGACATTTTCCGCAAGAATTTATACTTTCCATTCTAAGATCCACCTTGCCCTTCTTTTTTTTTAACGAAGTTTTTCAGTTGCTAGCTTGTGTCCTTTTCTCTCGTGTTATTCTTATCCGCCTCGTTGTTTGGATAAACTTGAGATTTTGATGTCATGGACCCAGATCCTGGAGGATGTTGCCCAGGTGCCTGGCGCGTTAATGGTCCTGACTTAAGATGTCCGATTGCGTCACATCAGCTGCTGGACTTATCACGCTGTAGAGCCGTTGATTACCTCGTTTTATTTTTTCATTTTTTTCAGCGCTTGCGGATCAAGGTCTACTGTGGGGGAAACTGAACGATTTCTGATAGGGCTGTCACGTTTCGTTAGCTGGACTGACATGCAGGCGGCAATCGAGAATAAACTAAAGTCACTTAATCCTGCTCATCTGGTAACGAGTTTTGTTCCTGACTGAATTATTTATTTATAGGACATAAAAGATTTCTCTGATGGTTGTGGTGCGAAATTTGATGTATTTATTGTGTCAGATGTATTTAATGGCAAACCACTCCTCGAAAGACACAGGTTGGTTCCTCGAAATTCTTACTCACAAGTAGATGACTAGGATGGTGAATGGTATACTTTCAGAAGAAATACCATCTATCCATGCTTTAACTTTGAAAACATGGACGACTTCTCAGTGGAAATCAAGCATGACATCCTGTTAACCTCCGTATAGTCAGTTGGTTCTAGTTCAAAAATATCGGACACGATGTGTGTATTTTAAACTGAGTTGATGTATTATACTGCGATGTTTTTCCTCTGTGGGACTTTATTCATGCCAATCTACAGACTATTCATTCTTTATAATATGTACAGAAGTCAGCGATGAGTATTGAAATGAACGGTTTGCAATCACTGTTGTTGGTTTTACGTTCCCTATCACACTGGTTTGGGTTACTTTTGACTGCGTAGGTTAAGATCTTGAGCTCTGTAGTAGAACATTTGCAATGTCTAAAGTGTCCACTCATAAACCGTATGCATCTGTTTGTCTTGAAGACGAGGGATTGCCAAATGCAATAAAATGTGCATAGTATTGGACGTATACTTCACGATTATCAGATTGAGTGGCGATTTAAAAATGAAGTGGTTTACCGCAGGACTCAAGTGTCCAAAAATTCGAACAAATGTCGTGAGTAGCTAAAGCATTGTGAAGCAGTCTGGGTAAACTATTTTAGTCATTAGGTGCCGATTATACTTCTCAAGTGACTGCATGCACTGAGTGCAATTGGCGGTATCCGTACGCTGCTACCGTTCGATTATTTCCAACTGCACTGTAGGTTAGCCCGTTAGCATTGCTTTATTCAAAGAACGAGCAGGTACACAAATTTTTTGTCTCTGGATGCCAGGATATACTGCTGATAGTTCGATCGTGAGTGTTTCCAACTTATCGTTAATGAATAAAGAAGACAGTAGGCTGATATTGCACGATTTATGTCCGGACAAATTTCGCTGCATCTTTACGAGTGCATACTACGGACCATTTATATATCAGTGAGAAAACGAACAAGATACCAAAGAAAGTCAATTGTCAGAGTTCACAATCATTGTCACTACCACGGTAGTCACAACCCTACAAACAGTTGTTTCTGAACACACAACACGGGTTCGAACTTTCGGATTGCAACAGCTTCAGCATAGTACAGTGTTCGCCTGTGTGACGTTGAGGTGATAACGCGAAATGCCGTTGTGGGATCGCATTGGTGTTGCGTCATTAGAATATGACGTGCAATGGATGATGCAGGCTCTCTGTTTCTATGCGCCACTGTGACGTCATGTGCTTGCGTGACCTGTTTCTTGACCCATTTCGGGGTGTGCTCCATGACCCTGGTTCTCAACTGGCGCTCAGTCCTGCCTATGTAAGATACTCCGCATCTACATCGATAACCATAGATAAAGTTGGATTCGGCTGACTCCGGCATTGGTTGTTTCATACAGGGCGTTGGAATCCGGAGTGTTCTGAACAGAATCACTGGGACCACTGCATTATATGTTCTCGCGATAGGACTAACCAAACGACGGTGAATAAGTTGACGCACATCATCACCCTTAAAGGGAAGACAAAGAAATACCGGCTTTTTGAACACTGTGTCGGGTTGAATTCCTATATCAATGGGTTGCTTAAATCTTATAATGAACGGTTTAGGGTAACCGTTTAGTTGTAGCGTGGTCTCTAACATGGCCATCTCTTCTTGCACAGTATCTTCAGTACAAATACGTCTGGCCCGATCAAACAAAGTACGCACCAAACTTTGTTTATAGGATCGGGGAACAAAGCTTTCAAAATGCAGATACTGACCTGTCCAAGTGCACTTGCGACGGACGCTTCGTTGAATCGAACTATCTGCATTTCTTCTGGTGCATATATCCAGGAATGGTAGACTGTTTTGATTCTCGCCTTCCATACTGAAATGCATGTTTGGATGCAAAGAATTCATCTGATCAATTAGGCTCTGGGCCTGCAGCTGATTGTCTGCGATAAGAAAAATATCATCGACGTATCGCTTGTATAACTGCACTGAAGATAACTGTCCTGTCATTTGTTGCTCGAGTTTTGCTACAAAAATGTCTGCCAGAATGGGGCCCAGTGGACTACCCATAGCTACCCCATCAATTTGCCTTGGAAAACGAAGCTGACATTTTTGATTCAGAGCAGTAGTAGCTGTTCCAATTCGCTTTCGGGTACTCCAATTTCTAGATGGTGCGCCCTCATATAGGAAAGCAGGAATTCGATGCATTCGTCTAGTGGAACGTTCGTGAACAGCGACTGCGCATCAAATGAGCATAAATACTTTTACGCTAGCGTCTCCCGGAAAATTTAGTCAACACTCTCGATGATCTCGTTACCCTGAAGTGTAAAATCGCAAAACTGCGAACGTTCAGAATTCCTCCGCCCCTGTCTTTAGCGAAATAACTTTCCAGTCAACTTCTGCAGACAGTTACGGACCGACAACATTCGTCCATCTAGATGCAACCTTCGGCGAATTACAAAATATCACTTCGTTAAGGACATATTGAAGCTCGCAAACTGTCGAAGCATGTTCAACCAGAAACGCTTAATATTGGACCAAGTTAATTTGGTATGTCGAGTTAAGTTTGAAAATTTTTGCGCCATGGCAATTAAGAAGACTAAAGTTTCTATGCGCGACTGTTTAGAAAAGTGAATTAAGCACAACATGATTGAGGAGAAATTCCCTAAGGACCCATCTAAGTACGTGATGAATTTGTCGTCCTGTCAACTGACTACGATCCAGCTAGAAGCGTTATCCTGTGGTTTAAAATTCTGCATTCCGCCCGGAAAGATTAGCTCAGTTAAGACTCAGGCTCATTTTGAACAGTTCTATGAACAACTCTCCAACCAGCAACCTACATCAGACGAAAATAAGAGTTGGCTAAAAGCGAAGCTTGTTGATTTGGAACACCAATTTCGAACTCTGTCTAGTCGGCAAAAGTGTCTTCTCACAAATCAACATATCAGCGCTCTCAGATCGCTCAGATGTAACCACGAATTGATCATGCTGCAACCAGACAAAGGATCGGGAACAGTTTTAATGGACAGAGTTGACCACACTAATAAGATGCAACCTATTCTGAATGATTCCCTCAGATTCAAAAAGGAAGAAAGACCAGACAACCCGGTAGACGTCGAGCAGAGTATCAATAGAAAATTACAAGTATTACTTGAAGGTAACTTCATCAATGAAGCAACCTTTAAATCTCTAAAGTCAATTGGAACCCAGGTTCCACGGCTATATGGACTCCCGAAAATGCACAAACCTGGATTTCCGCTCAGACCAATTTTGTCTATGTCTAATTCGCCACAACATAAAGTAGCTAAATGGCTCGCGAAACTTCTGAAATCAATTCGAGACCGGATTATTCAGTTCTGTCTGAAAGATAGTTTCAAACATGCTGGCTTACTGGAGACAATGAATATTCGGGATAAGTATTTATGCTCATTTGGTGTGCAGTCGCTGTTCACGAACGTTCCACTAGACGAATGCATCGAATTCCTGCTTTCCTATATGAGGGCGCACCATCTAGAAATTGGAGTACCCGAAAGCGAATTGGAACAGCTACTACTGCTCTGAATCAAAAATGTCAGCTTCGTTTTCCAAGGCAAATTGATGGGGTAGCTATGGGTAGTCCACTGGGCCCCATTCTGGCAGACATTTTTGTAGCAAAACTCGAGCAACAAATGACAGGACAGTTATCTTCAGTGCAGTTATACAAGCGATACGTCGATGATATTTTTCTTATCGCAGACAATCAGCTGCAGGCCCAGAGCCTAATTGATCAGATGAATTCTTTGCATCCAAACATGCATTTCAGTATGGAAGGCGAGAATCAAAACAGTCTACCATTCCTGGATATATGCACCAGAAGAAATGCAGATAGTTCGATTCAACGAAGCGTCCGTCGCAAGTGCACTTGGACAGGTCAGTATCTGCATTTTGAAAGCTTTGTTCCCCGATCCTATAAACAAAGTTTGGTGCGTACTTTGTTTGATCGGGCCAGACGTATTTGTACTGAAGATACTGTGCAAGAAGAGATGGCCATGTTAGAGACCACGCTACAACTAAACGGTTACCCTAAACCGTTCATTATAAGATTTAAGCAACCCATTGATATAGGAATTCAACCCGACACAGTGTTCAAAAAGCCGGTATTTCTTTGTCTTCCCTTTAAGGGTGATGATGTGCGTCAACTTATTCACCGTCGTTTGGTTAGTCCTATCGCGAGAACATATAATGCAGTGGTCCCAGTGATTCTGTTCAGAACACTCCGGATTCCAACGCCCTGTATGAAACAACCAATGCCGGAGTCAGCCGAATCCAACTTTATCTATGGTTATCGATGTAGATGCGGAGTATCTTACATAGGCAGGACTGAGCGCCAGTTGAGAACCAGGGTCATGGAGCACATCCCGAAATGGGTCAAGAAACAGGTCACGCAAGCACATGACGTCACAGTGGCGCATAGAAACAGAGAGCCTGCATCATCCATTGCACGTCATATTCTAATGACGCAACACCAATGCGATCCCACAACGGCATTTCGCGTTATCTACTCAACGTCACACAGGCGAACACTGCGCTATGCTGAAGCTGTTGCAATCCGAAAGTTCGAACCCGTGTTGTGTGTTCAGAAACAACTGTTTGTAGGGTTGTGACTACCGTGGTAGTGACAATGATTGTGAACTCTGACAATTGACTTTCTTTGGTATCTTGTTCGTTTTCTCACTGATATATGATGCAGCGAAATTTGTCCGGACATAAATCGTGCAATATCAGCCTACTGTCTTCTTTATTGAAATTCTTGACGGGAAAAGAATGTTTCAACTTTATCGTCAATGAGTTTATAAATTACTTTACTCAACCGTAGCTTCACACATATATGGGAGAAAATTCTACAACATCAGGATACAAACTAATGGTTATGCACCACTTCGGATATCGGATTGACTACAGACCACAGCATTTTCGCTGTCTTGTACTCACTTTTGTCGTCGGCGAGATGAGGAAATTGCTACTTAATCGTGTTTGGTGCCGGACAGTAGCAGCTTTCAGTCCTTGAATCATTGCTGATTGATTCGTAACAAGTTTGTGGAAGTAAGCTCCAACGTCAACTGTTTGTGTGTGTTGTGGTGTCCTTGCCTAGCTGTAGGACTGCTTTTGCAACCGACCGTAATAGACGCGTGGGGGAACATTGCTTTCGTAGAGCTTAAGGTAATGGTGCATAAGCATTGATTATTACAAATGGGCAGCAGCTATCTACTAGAACCTATAATTTTTCGTAGCCTAAATAGGCTGGACAGAAATGCAAAATCGCCGTGTTATCTGAATACGTCTAGAACGGTGGCACTAACGGCTAGTTTGCTATGTTCATTGAAAAATGCAACCTACGAGAAAGGTAAGCTTTCAACTTGCTCGCCATTGCAGTCAACTTCTTTCCGTTTTATTTTGCAGATGTTGACTCATTGGCTGTTCTTGGCTTCAGTTCGCGAGTATCGAAAAAAAATATTTCGTGAGGTGGCGCATTCGATGTAATTTCATCAAGCACACAAACTGTAGATGGTCTGAAAAGAATAATAGATAAACTGAAGGAGGTATGTTTGACACAAATTTAAAAAAATATATCACTACCGGAATTGAACATTAAACTGATAGGGTCAGCTGGATGGCCTGTGTCGAACACCTGTTATTTAATGAACGATGTAGCGTGCTCGTCCTCCAGAACACGTTTGAGGTTCGTTACGTTGTTTGAACTAACCACCTTGACGTATAGTAAGCCGCTCGCCGTAACGTGCACTTACTCATTCCGCCGACACGCGGCTGCAAATGGACTGGTAAATAACATGAGGAGCAAATGGATCATTTAGAATGTACAGGCAGGTTGTGTCGAGATCAGCTGTACCGTTTGATACGTGCGTTTGAATGTGATGCCTTTTGCCGTGAAAAAAGGAGAGAAACGCCACATAGAGGTTACAGTTCCGGTTAACCTAACGATGACGCGCAGGAACCGAAACTACCAGTACAAGCAACGATAGGCACTCGCATGATTCAGATAGTGCTGACCTAATCGTATACTAGCGTTTTTTCCATAATGTTGCGACCTTCATTGTTCACTGAGATAACGTTTTTTTCCGAACTGGCATTAAAAGTCCCCTTTTCACTCGACAGTCCTTGATGTTGTGTGATGTAGCCTCCTTCCTAGAACCGTTCTCATGAATGTGAATCTATTATATTTTGATTTCAAAAGAAACCTTTATGCAAAGGTATCTCGCGTTAAGTTCGCTTTGACTGACATTCTCTGAAGTTGCCCGATCCCTTATTTTAGATATGCAATAGATGACATCGTAGAATTGTTGCTCTGAGGTTCCACAGATCTCGGCGAAGCGATTTCATCAGGCGTTGCACACTTCCGGTCGTCTCTCATGAGTTGTGTTCTCCGCTTGTGTGTATGATTTTTGTTGTGTTCCTCGGTGACCTGCTTTATGGATTCGAGTGGTCTGTATAAGCGGTCGGTGGCCGATGGTCATTTCCTCTACCGGTCAACGTACATTTTGTGATCACGTAAACAACTGCATTTTTGTAGCCTGTATTTCGTAGACCCGTGTCGAATTTGGTAGTAGGGATAGTAAAAATGAAAACCATAGTTCGAACGCGTACTTGTTTTATTGGCAGGGAGCCAACGTCAGTGTTCAGTTCGGTATTTCGATCGAAATGTTTTTCGAAACGACCAGCATTTGTGGTCATGGTCAAAGAAAAGTGACTGCTGAAATGAATTTGACTGAGTGATGCTGACTGGTCGAGAACCACTCCACATTTCGTATTGATGGTTAAATTCACCTTCAAGTGACAGCTTATCACAGTCAACAGCGTTTCCGTTTATACGTTATTGTTTTCCCTCTCCCCATTACTTTTCGGCTGAACTGCGGTCAAAGTACAGGTAAGATGTGATGTGTATACTTCTAATCGTACCAACGGTTACTGCACCGAAGGTTATAAATAGCGATTTTCTGTACAGAGGTGTTACGAATGTTAGCGTTTGTTCAAATAGAAACTGACCGAAAGTTACAGCCCCACCCAACTTCTTAAATATCAATGGATCACATTTTTTGGTGTATGTTGTTTGAAATGAGCACCGTCACTGAGGGTGTGGACAAGATCTATCAGTAGACTTCGTGCGAATAATGCCTGCTTCTTCTTAGTGAACATGTTAGAATAAGCTTGTTGTTTTCTATCTACCCAATACACATAAGTTGTCTTTACTGGTTTAACGCACTCCCAACATTGGGTTTTGTGAAAACGAATTGAAAATATTTGTTGTCCGAATTTGGAAACCTACACGAGAAGAGCGATTCTGTGATCGGACCACAAATGTCGAGTTAAAGAAAAAAGAAAAGTTGCAAGATTGGGATTGAAATCGGCGTTCAAGGTTAGCGGGACAGTTGTCAAGTCCGTGTCACGATTGGGTTTCTGACTCCAGCTACTTTAATCACTACGCCATTGACCTCACATTTGTCACAATCAGATTACGATATATGCTCGCATTCGCTTGTATGTAGTGTACAGACTTCTCGGTTTCTTGGAGATGAGCCACAGCCACCTTCTTACTCGATGACCCAACGACTAGAGTATGACAAAACGGTTATTAAATATTCGAGGCCATTGGGTGGTCTAAGCATTATTCACATGGAAGTATGCCTGCTGGTTTTCATATGGCAATTCAGTCGTGCTTAATATGAGGTCACTGCCACGGTGATTGATTGGGTTGCTACATGAGGACTTGACAGGAGTTCATAATCGTAACGGCGAGCTCTGATAAGGGCAAAACAACTCTAGCGGTTTATTTCGATAGGACTGCCTGAAAAATCTATGAATGTAAACGCTGTGATCAATTTTGAACAAAGTTCAATCTGTGTCAACGAATTCCATTACTGTCCACTGATTAGTGAGCCTCCTCTGTTGTTACCTCGAGGGGACTGGCCAAAGTGCGTTCCTATGTATCACTCGTCTAAGTAGCGGTAATATGGACAGTCAGAAGTTTTGGAATATGGGCTGTCGTGTTATCACCAATTAAACAAGACAGCTAGATAAACCATATCGGTAGGACAGTCTGTATGCTGGTGTCCGCCCACTAATGCAAAGAGAATTACAGGTTTAAATAAATATGAAGCTTTTCATTAAATGGTAACTGCTTAGAATTGAAGGGCTTCTGAGGTCTAGCCGATAAGACGTAAGCTTGATATAACAGGATCAGGATCTGGTTTGAGCTAGTGGTTTTTAAGATGACCGCCTCAACTTTTTACATATCACAGAACATACAGGCGATCAAGTTGGGATAATTTTGTAAGGATGTTCAAGTGTGGCGGCCGTGGGTTGGTTCTGTTGTGACTCCGTGGGAAGTTCACCTTCGAGACCAATGTATTTTGTAACTTCCATTTAATGTACATGCATTCGTTTGTCTGTCAATTAGTTTGACAGTTAAGTGTAAATATGTTAGTTATTGTTTAATTCTGTATACAAAACCTCATGGGAGAGCAACCCGGCGGTAAATGTGAACTAAAGTGACAAGGGTGGTGAAATAGTAAACTTGAGTCAGACGTGTATTTAGGTCACCGTCGCTTCTGGCATTCCTTGAGCCATCTTCGGGAATTACAGTTCCAGACGTACAGGCTCGTATTCGAAATATGTGATTTCCTTTGGAACGAATGGTTCACGTTAATGAAATTCGAACTTATTCAAGCCTCGCCACAGTAAATTTGAGGACAAGGGTCTCATGTTGAAGGTACTTACCTAAAATTATGGTTGTTACGTATTGCGGAATTGTTGACTGCTAAGCTCCTTACGTCGTGTGTGTGTTTGCTATCGTATGGGCTGACCGACCAACGCCCGAACGCTTGTCGTGAATCCATCGCGTTCATTTGTTATAAGTAGCTGCGTGTTGTTTCATCCCAGATTGTTTAGTACACAAGTAACTTCCGTTGGGAGTGGTTCCGCGAAGATCTGTCCGCCCATTAGTTCGCAGATCCCAGACAACTGATGGTTTGTCAGTGGTAGTTAGCAGCCCAGCCTATCTGTTAAGTTGACATGCACTGGGATGCTTGCAGGAATTAGCTTGGCGGGCGTTCACTTTGTTGATTCACCAACTGTAAGCAATGCCATAATCTCCTACGTAACGTACATTCACTTCACGCCATCTTAGTGATAGATGAGGAATATGGTCACGTACCCCGGTGAAACTTCCGCATAAAACTTAGGATGAAATCGGTATCACTAGTAATGCACCTCCTATGTCGACTCCTGTTCCAGTTTGACAAATACACGGAACTAAATCGATTACAGTGCTAACAGTTGAACACTCATCATCACATTGTGTGAGCGGTATCTAACTTACTCGATTACCCTTGCAGAAAGCAAGCTACATATTAGTCGGACGTTATTTTCATGGTATAGGCATAATTGTTCATAGGTGTACAAAGGAAGGAGTTATTTTGCTTGAGTTCCTATTTCTACTGTTGAATATCCACAGAATTTGATACGAATGTTTAAACGTCGTGCTTGTGTGTTTAACCAGTGGGGTGAAAATAACATACCTTGCGAGGAAGTTGCACTGCTTCACGGGTTATCTTCTTTAGCAGCATTGTGGTCCAATCGACGCTGGCAGTAAAGCAGAAGTCACGTGGAATTTACCGTGGGTGACTCAGAATGTGTTGTGTCCAAGGTGATTGTCCGATTTCGATGTCCGTTAGGTAGGGACAAGACGGATGTAGTTAAAGGGTTTTGTCTGTGGTCTTACTTAATGTTTTATTTCATACTATAGACGGGTTTGCTATCATTGCGGTTGACACATGCTTGTTAGGTGAGCGGGGAGTGTTTGAACACAACATTGTTTCCTTTGGAAGACAATATCATTTATCACTCGAACTTGGTCAGGATATATGGTGGAATTCTCTGACAGCACATGTAGTTGGGTAACTGAATCTATCTATGGCTAATGGTGTTGATATGTTTTATGGAAGGTACTGTTTTCAAGGACACTTATTGTTAACTGTCTGCTTGCTTCCATGTAAACTGTGTCGCAGTCACAACACTTTATTTCGTAAGCACAGTCTCTCTGGTTATTCATGGAGCCTGGGTCCTCGGTTTACATCAGCAATTGTTTTGTATAACTGTCCAACCGAAATATGGCCTGGATGGGATATTCAGAGAGAACAAGCCGGTTCTTTCCAGAAGGTCGCTTATGGTATTAAAATATCTGATATCGGGTTTCCTGTGTTGACATGCGTTCGATAGCGTTTTGTTAAAGACCTCCAGTTACTGACTTGTGGCTGGCGTTTCCCTAATTTGTTGATCTCCGTCGTCTTGAAGACTTAATTGGTGCAAATCTTATTAATCCTGCTAGTGACTTCGGATGACTTCTCTTCATAGTGGCTATATGTGACGAGCTGAAGCTGAGATACCGACCAGATTTGGTTGGTTTGTGGTATAAAAAAATCTGGAATCTCTGTTGACTGTCTACTTTGAGAGGACAGTTTAGAAGAGTAGGCGAATGTTTTTAGCCTCCAACTTGAACACCATGTTACCGCAGTTGTAGCTAAGGAACGACAACAATTAACTACTAACTTTCTACTCTATGATTACGTCACCAACCTCCTGTGTGTGTGTGTGCGCGCGCGCAGATAATCTCGTTCGTAATCTGAGCTCCTAAGTATACAAAAATCAGTCTGGTCACTGTGGGTGCAAGAGGGAACCCATAATTACACCATCGGTGTGTATACGCAGCGTTGGTTAAACATAAATTAGTGTAATGTGCGACCGAAACCAGCAGGCGCACACGAGTTGAATTTGAATTGGTGACAGAGCGTGCCGCTGTGTTGTCGGCGCCGTCTCAGTTATTGTTTGTGTAAGTCGTGTGCATGGCTTACTGAGCCTTTGGCTCATGCTTGTTTCTTGTTGTTTCTTGTTTCAAGACTGTTGTTGGATCCCCTACTTCGGGAGAACGCTATCCCTCGGTTTCTCCACATTGCCCCAGAGATGATCCGTAAGTGTAACGGACAATCAGAGAAGAAACAGCCGGCTTGCATGCTACGGTTGATTAAGTGTAAGCAAAGTTCATGACGAGTTACAATTTCGGAATGTCGTAAGCTGGTATATGTACTGAACGGTTTACCATTTTCTAGGGAATCTCCATTGACATCAATTCTACGCCTTGTTGGTATACTATTATACAAATGGGTACCTTAGAATTAGGAACAATCTCGTCACCAAGCAATGTCGCAAGTTCGAGCTTGTTACCACTCTCGAAATAATCCTTAACTCTCTCTGCCATTTTTTTTTCTGCAGCAGTTTGAGTACACAAATGATCAACCTGGCTGGCATGCATTTTGAATTGTTGATGTAATCTGCAATAGGTCATACGAATGTTCCAGGCTTGTATACTTTTTGATGGCTACACTGTCGTGAATACCGGTTGCTTTTGAGGTTGAAGGCAGACCAGATGGGCGGTCCAAGTTTTTCACTAGTTCCCCGAAGATACTTGTGTGTCCGCCCTTTGACTTCATTCGGAAATGTTCTGGTATTTTGTCAAGTCACCTTCCCACGGCGTTCTGCAGTCATGTTGATTAATTATTACTGTTGTGTTTTGGCTTTAGTCGACCGGTGGGTTTTTTTGTTAACACCAAGAACAGCCTTTTGGCACTGTTGGTTATTGTTGCCAAACGTTCACAGTCCTGAACCTCGCTGCATCCGCAGTGTCTGTGGAGATATTACTTAGCGGAGGATCATTTTCAAGACTTGTAACAAGTGGCTTAATTTGCTTCCATTAGTTGCTGAAATTAAACCCTCTATTTCAATGTTGCTCGGCGAATGAGTTGCGCTGGGCCTTCAAGAGGGACATCGTTGCCTTGACTCCAGTTGTCTCCTGATTTGGATTATGAAGAGCGATGGTGGTTACCAGTCCTGATTCATTTGGATGGCTATGGTGAACATTGTATGTCTGGGGTCCAGAATATGAGGAGGGCGAGCGAGTGCAAGCTGCATTTCTTTTTGCGAATTACATTTGTGACTACTTAGAAGTAGTCACTTAGCTGTGCTTTTTTTAAAAGTTTTTGCCAGGACCTATCTGTCACGATCTACTTGACCTGAAGTGTAAATTAACTTACAGGTATATTTCATTGCTTGATACCTGCACATAATGCGATGGAGTAGTACTTAAGTTTGGGGACTAGATTAACGGGATTATTTCTTTGCTTTGTAGGCTGAAAGACGTCTACAATACTCGGGGCAGACTGTCAACATGTGCTCACATGTGGGCGAATACTACCGTGGGCGATGGCAGAAAAATGCATTCGTTGTCCAGACGTCAGATCAGCTGAGTTCAGTTTGAGAATAAAAAGACGTATTACAGTCCTGAGAATGTTTTGTGGTAACAAATGAGGACTGGACATGGAAATTAGGACCTCATTCGAATTGGATAAACACTATGGTATCCCCTTTGGTCATTTGTCTTATTCCTCAGGTCACACGGGGGTTATGGCGTCGTCATTATGAAGAACAAAAGCTATGTAGCCAGGAGGGATAAGATATTTTCTGGTGTACAGAAATTCTACCTGGATACCTGTCCTGATCGAGGGAATTGCAAGTAGTGATGCTGCATGAGTGTATGAGTTCAGTGCCACTTTCTTCATCGTGCACAGCGAATGCTTGTCCTTTTCCTAACGACTTATCTACTATTCCATTCTTCAAGATCGCTTAACTCGAGCCTTTTTGAGCGTTGTTCAACGCACTCGAAGGTTCCACGCAGTTTTCGTTTGGCGTGCTTTTGAGTGCCGCTGAGTGGGCTGTAGCTCATCTCGTGTTTCTTTCCTTTCTCCTCTTGGTTGCTGTCGTTGGTCTCAGACTAGGCTAGAGGTAACTACATATCATATATTCAAACACTGCTGGAAATATACGGTTTGTTTCCAAACGCCACTGCGTTTGTTAGTTTGATGTCTGTTGGGACTACGTTTCGATTGCTCTCCTGGAAAGGCGTTTTAAATTGTTAGTGCACGAGAGTTTAGTGCATACCCACTTGCCCACTACAGTAGGTTCACCAGAAATCCACGAGACAGGTACCTTATTACGACTGATGTCATCCATGGACAACTCGGCGCACTACAAATTTGCGCGATGGTTAGTGGATATTTTTAATCCAATCCGTGAGTTATCCCTAATTGTGTTCGTAGTTCTTTCGAGTTGGCGTAAATTTTGGAGAACATTTCAGCGTCCACAGACAGTGCATTCGGTCGACACTGGCCCTTTGGTTGTCATTGTACCAGTGCGTCAATCCGTTGGCTTTTTTGTGGTTTCATTTTCAGTCTGAATTAAAATGTATCTATTTCATTAGACCTAAGGGATCTCATTTTTGCTTTTAGGGGAAATATTCCGTTTGAATTCGAAAGTGTGAACTGACGTGGTAGCTGTGGGTAGTCCATTTTGCCCTATGTTGCTGAATTTATTTATGGGAATGCTTGAAAGTTAATCTCAAGAATCGATTTCTAAGGTCTTGTTCTTCAAACGTTACATGTATGATATTCTAGTTTTTACGAATGAATGTACTTTCACTTTATTTTATGACGATATGAACTCCATTCACACAATCCCCATTGTATTGTATGAGTTGAAGGTCAACAGTTGTTTGCCATTCTCAAACATTCTGAACACTAGCTGTCAGAATGGAACATTGCAACGATCCGTTTATCATAGCGCAACTTGCACCGAGAAGTACTTGCAATTCTCTGAGCATTGCATTTATTGCGTATCACGGCTATGAACATTCAACCCCCTATTGCCTGAAAGAACACAGATTGAACACAAACGGGGGTTAATGAAAACATTATTTCACATTGCCAGAATGCTATGCACTACAGGTCGACTGGAAGAAAAAGAGCGGCTCGTTAGAAAAACGCTGATTATCTGAAAAATCCGTGAATATCCATAGTAAGAAAAATGAGCCAAAAGTAGCGATCTACGGCGTGAAAAAAAAGTGATTTTGCAAATTGAATTCAACTGTAACCATCGGATTGACAATATGAGTCATAAAATGATGTCCACTTTACAACGCACCTATCCAGCTACCCAATTACACGTTCTGTTAAGCGTTACGAAATTGGCTGTCCATAGTGATGACAACCGGTCAATCTATCTCTCACGCTGTATACCACCTCAGTTATAGTTGCAAGGACGATTACATAGGCAGAACAGATCAATGCTTGTACCAGCATTTGGCGAATTCCTAGGTGGTTATCAACCGTAATACCAAAAAGCGAAACACATCTTAGCAACTGGTCACCTAGTTGACCCTGTCAAATCGTTCAAGATGATGTTACATTGTCGTAACCCAAAGCTGCCAGCGATTAGTGAGGCCATACTAACCAGAAAACAGCTGCTAGTTTAGTGTGCACAGAAGGCGCTAATGTAATCAATATCCTTGCCGTGAAACTGACTGCAATAGCAGGGGGCAAAAAAATAAAAACCACGTAGTTTGTTCGGCCGTTGTTGTGTGCAGTTTTACGCTGGTGACTGATAAAAATAAATCAAAATGTTGACATCTCGCGATACCTGCCTTTTCTCTGTTTTGACCAAATGGATAGCAGGAACTCAATGCGTTAAATATCCCTTAAAGTTAGTTTAGTCGTGAACTCGCCGTTTCCGAGATCTGTCGTTAACTATCGTATGCCAATCTGTTACAGAATTCGGTACTGCATTTCCTCGAATTGCTGGGATGACGGACTAAGCATTGCGGCAACATTTGTTCACTTTAGCATTGGCGTTTTGCGTGGGTTTTTCCTTTGCGTAAAATTTACTTTTTCATAAAGAAAGAGTTTCCAGTTTTGCTTGTATCTGTCAGTCATTCGCATAAAATTAAACGGGGTACTGATACACTGAGAGCCTCATTTAAACTATGTTGCGCATGTCATTTGCGTAGGTAAATTACATTTTGTTGCATTCGTGCTCTTTACAGATATTTCCGGGTATAGTTAACTGAAACCAGACAGGAACTGAAGACACGAGTGAATAAGCGACCAATCGTATACGAAATCGGTCTCCTGAAGCGTCGAACAAACGTGAGAGGGCGAATTAGCTAGAAAGACTAAGGATCCAGTCTTGGAGGGCGCGGGCAAGTCGGAAGTGCGTCCGACACTGTTGGAAAGCATAAGTCATCAAACAGGCAAACAAACAAACACGATCACACACGTCAAGTGGACGATGGGCAAACGTTCTAACTGCTTGTATACAACGTTAGCTAATATTCTTGGAAGTATCTTACACGTCATACAACAAGCACATAGAGACCATCTCTAGATCCCTACAACATTCCATAGCCCTCGCTCTCTTCACAGTCAATCTTTTAAGGATGCTCTTCGAGTAGATAGGCATCGGCATCAAAATCGAATGCCTCTATGCCATTGAAGATAATGAGATAAGAAATATTATGAACGATAATGATGACTGAATCCAATCCGTTTGTTTGGGGCCAACGTTCAAGCACCTTGTCGGTTACCACCACACTTGTGAACTACTGTCTTGTCGTATGTGGTTGTGCAGCTTCCTCGGCATTATTGGGGCGACTGATTTTGTAGGACGTGGCTTCGAAGAGTTTCACCGACTTATCATGTGAATGACCTCTTCCTTGGAAACCGAACTACTGTGCAACCTAATATAGGAGAATATACCCTATATGTATATACTAGATGGATCGTGAGAATGCTATTCAGCCGATCACGGAGCTGTAATTTTCAAACCCTCTGTTTCACATGGATTATGCTTGGGGATAACCAAATCTGTACCTTTTAGAACGCAAAGGAGTTCCAGTGTATACTCTCCTCCATCTTTAGGGTATCATACAGTTTTGTGTGTATCCGTCGATCAGCGCAACCAACAGATGTATCGCCGATGGGTGGGTCAAATCGTCACTATCTGATAAGGTCCTTGAACGGTGGTTTATGCTACTGTACGCTTAACAGTTTGCATCTGGTGCCGTATGTTAAGAATCACATTCTGGTTTTCAGTCGAGTTACCGTAATCGACGTGTTCCAATAATATAAAACAAAACCATGGTGAATGCTTAAGGGTGATTATCTTTAAGGCAGTTCAAATGTGATCTATATTGATTGATTGAAATGTACATTGATTTGGATTGTTCATTTGAGAAACGTTGTGAATTTATCCAGGACATAAATTGTCATTAATATTTTAGACTCAATAAATGTGTAGGCCATGGGTATAAACAATATCTTACTGAAATTAAGACTTGATTAAAGAACCAAATCAGTAAATATTTTATTAGTCAACAGAGGATATGCATAAGCATTGTCTACTTTGTTTTCCGACAGAAGCTATAGACATTTGCATAAACGCTTGCTTTTCACCAGACCCATTAAAGAAAGGACGGAAACCTTTACTTATTGGTTATTTACTAACCTTTCTGAAAATTGTGTAAAATGATTTTTGTTCTAAAATAAAGTTGTATGTTGCATTGAAGTGTGACACACAGTTTGCCTTTCACACAACCCATTGTACGTCAGACCAACTGGCTTCCTTGATTCATCTGGCATCGTCTTTGCTCGATAAGTGATTTGCAGCTGTACTGCACAGCATTTTTCATTTCAGCTATACTGTTGGTTCCCACAACCGAAACTTACCTTTCAGTCCTCAATCTATGCATCTTATTCGTGCTACCCCTAGATTGACTAGATGTTGTCTCAACAATGGAACTCGGTTTCATTCCACTTTTGTTCAGACGTCGTTATTACTTACCAACAATCATAAAATCACTATAGTATTTGTAACTCATAACTGAACGGTGCACTACTGATGTTTAACGACGTATACGATGATGCTCTATATAAGTATGGCTACATTGCAGTTTTCTTGGTCCACTCGCTGTGTTGCTGTTACTATTTATAAGTTAGCCTTGGGCCCGAATATTCACGACTTTTGTTGCGCATTTCTAATCACTTAATTTGGAGTGGGGAAGCACTATACTCCTAGTGCTTCTTTTTGAAGTGGGTCAGTAGAATGGCACATCGGAATGCGGAAACTATGATCAAGTTTGAGTGATGACTACTTTGAAATAACTCAAATCCTCGAATTTGGCCTAAACACCAGATGCATTGATTTTTGCAATTAATTGTTTCCTGGGCTGAATCTGAGTTTGGTCATCAAAGCCACATTATGTAGCTTAAGATTAAAGTCAAAGTGTAAATCCACGAATAATTTGGTCTTCCTTCCATGATGAAATGTGAAACTTCGTCCGTTTAGCATCTTCAGAGTCGACATGCTTGAGGACCAGATACCTCAAAGAGGCATGACAGATTCCATACGGTCTATATCATTTGTAGGGTGGATCGACGTTGCTTGGTTGTTGTATCAGGTGACTTAGAGCTTAGACGAGGACGTTTCTATGGGTTTGTTGATATCAGTGACGGGTGGGGCTTTCTGGAGTTGACCTTGCGGCCGGTCGTTGACTCGTATGTTCTTGGACCACAGACCCGTGCACCTCTAATCGGTCCAGACTGTTTTGGTTGACGTTCGTTCATATACTACTCTTTCAAGCGGACGACTGTCTCGGGATGTAACTATGATGTTGATTTTGTGTAGATTGCCTGGTAGACACGGCGACATTCCAACTGATCAGGATGTTCCGTTTCTCATAGTGAGTGAGCGGAATCCCATATCGTTTCCAACAACCGATTAACCATTAAGTATTCTGGCGTTTTATGAAGTAGCTGTGTAATCTGAGGTCCCGTAGGTCAACTAAACTTAGACCAGTGCCCCAGCCCAGGACAGTCATATAGCTCATTTGATGTTTAAGATACAAGTGGCTTTTTCAATGTATGTTGTGGCTAATGAAGGATCCTATGTACTGAAATCAAGTTTCTTCTGCGAAGCTGGTAACGCATTGAGAATTTTCGCAGTTTACTGAACCTGTCTGAGTAGGTTAGAGCACCTAGTATCGTAACCCGTTTTGTAGCTGTATGTTGTTTTCTCAATACGAGTCAAGTTCTTCACGAGATGAAGACGACAAGTTTGGATATTCGACTTAAGATCGGGGCACACTAACCAACCGAACATAATCATGAGATCGTCTGAATGAAACCGTCCAAACAGTCTAACGAGTAACCTAATTACTGAGTTATATTTCTTGGTCACTAACGCACTGTTTAGAAACAGGCTAAGGTCACTCGAGACCATCCTGCACAAGTCGCAATCGCGTATGGTGGCACCCCGTTTTTGCCCCACAGACAATAACCTGGGCGGCCCGATTAACGGAAGTGTATAACTTTACATTTAGCCGTATTTGTTTGGAGGCGATTTTCTGTGGTCAGGTGGCAGACTATGTTCAAATGGCTCTGTAGCTTCTCGCTTTCACTTTCACTGTCCAGCGTACGCCAGATTTCAGTGTCATTAGCATAGCAGCAACAGACAGCCAGCAAACTGCGAGATTCGAGCACAAACAGAATGAAGAGCAAAGGTCCTAGCGTAGAATCATGTCAGAGCTCTGGACTCACACTACCAATGTGAAAAAGCCTCGTCCAATTTCACACTAAAGAGACGATGTTGGGGGGGTAATCAGTGAGCCACAGGATTAGTGGATTCGTTATACAATAACTACAAGGCTTCATGTAGGGTGCTAAGTGGTTTACCTTAAAGATGTCTGAAAGCCACACCAACTAGTTTATCTTCAAAAACCGCCTATGTCCAATCTACCTGAGCAGCAAGCAAACTGGTAACACATGATAATCCCCTTCGAAAAACATGTTGACCTTCAAGCAACAGGGCAAATCGAGTGAAGTGCTCACGTAACTGGACTTCAATCGAGCTCTCCAAGACTTTTAAACCAATCGTCTAAAATACAGTCAGTCTGCATTTAGCGGACTTATTACGATCACCGCTTTTGGAGATGGGTGGCAGTGTGTACATCTTCCAGGCCTTGTGAGTAATCGATTTAAAAGTTGACAAGGTAGCATTGACAACTGTTTGGTGCACTTCTTCAGTAATGGAGGTAAGGTAGGATCAACACTTGGAGAGTTTCACAAAGCGTTGATATTTATGGAACATGTGTTCATCAACACTCCATCTCAAGGTGCTATTGCAACAACGTTACTTAAACGATTGTTTCATCCAACCTTGAAACGCACAAACCTTAAGGCAAAATGAGGTGTCCGGAAGTGTGTATGGCCTTTCTTGACCCAATAATATTCTACTCAGCATATTTTCGTTGTTGGCCCACCGTTTTAAATGTAGTGGACCTATACAGATGCACTGATTCCATGATGAATTTTCGAAGGTGGTTGTTTGTTGCGACGTTTTCTATAACCCAACGGGACCTTTCGCGATTTTCTATTTTCATCCTCTGTTCCACCGGACTAATACGATCTGATTGACATGGGCTATTATGAAGGTAAAGAATGATGCTACTGGAACCCTCTAAATTCACTTCAAACTGACAGCAATTCACGGACACGTGAAAACGTCAAGATGATTGAATCGGCTCTGGATGATGTTGTGCAGACTGTGGGATATGTTGCTTATATTCTGTTTGATAATTTCTATCAACACATATTAGGATTGTAACATGATAATAACGTTCATATTCAACTATCAGCCTACACGGAACAATCTTCCTTGATATGTTTCCAAAAACACACCAAGCCTTGTGTGATTTGTGTTTTGTAGTAGGAGTTAGAATTAAGGTCATTTTGTAACGTCTGAGAGAAAAGTAGGAAGTGAATGCAATCTGAAATGATCCCATGTTTTCTTTGGCTCACAGTAACAAGGAAACCAGCTCATCTTATTTGGTAGCTCGTAACTATCCAACTAATTTGATTAGCCTGTGATGGTAGCTTACAGGGTTACATGCTTTGTGACTGAAAGAAATGAATTTCATGATAAACCGTTCTTTTCGGATGCTTGAGTACTAGAATGATCTCGACGGCAAAACGACAAGGAATCTATTATACCAGCTCATCTCTGATTTGTGAAAATGCCTCCTTTCGCGTTCACGTTCTGCTTAATCATCTTGATAAACAGGCATTCTGACGATGTTTTTGGTCGTCTAGTGGTCTAACTCCGTTTCTATACCACGTTCATATAGTGGCCACTGTACATATGCTTTGAACCATTGGAACGCTTGGGTCATTCTAAACAGAGACGTCACCGTGAGATATGCCACGTGCTGTATTTGTTCCATGCACTTGTGTTTCACAAAACCCTCACACTTACACTACCATCCACATGCTGTGTTGATCCCTTTTAATGATTCATAAATTTGGAGATTTTTTTGATCTGATTTATTTTGAATTTATGTTTATCTACGTTACATCTAGGTGACATTACTCGCAAACGTTCTCTGCTGAGCAGTTAGATATAATAATTCTGTCGTGTCTAAATTGGAGTCAGTGGTTCAGTGGTCTGCAAAATTGCTCATGAGAACGTGAACTGTAGTAAAAAGCCCGACCCCCACAAAAACATACTACTGATACATTTTAGCATTATATATATATCTATATAGCATTTTATATATATACGTATATATATTTATATACATATAGGTATATATATAACTGGACAATACTGAGGGGAATTCTTACTCACTTTGACTTATCCACAAAGCCACTTTGAAAGAGATTTCCCAAAATACTGGACTTGCTAAAATATATCAGTAGTATATTTTTGTGGATGTCGGACTGTTAACTCCAGTTCACATTTTCATGAGAAATTTTGCAGACCACTAAACCACTGACTCCATATTAGACACGACAGAATTATCATGTCTAACTGGTCAGCAGAGAACGTTTGCGAGTAATGTCACCTAGATGTAACGTAGATAAATATAAATTCAAAATAAATGAGATTAAAAAATCTCCAAATTTATGAAAGTAGGAAAATTAGCATTTGTTCTTTCATTGAGGAAATAGCTGAATCATTAAAACGGATCAACACATTACGTTAGGAAAATACTCCAAATTCAAGAATTGAAGATTCTTTTCATAATCTTGTTAGGACTGCAATAAATTATTTTAGAGGAAGTCAACATTAGCTCCCAGAGGAAAAAGGGTTGTGTAACCCATTTCGAATTGACGAATTCATCTGCATTTGGTCTACCTTGGTGGAAACGTACATATTCGAGACTACTGCTTCTCATTTGGTTTCGAGGCATGCACCAGTTGTATGGTGTAGCGAACTAAACTCAACCCTGCCGGAACTGTTCGTAACAGCCATCAAGGCATCTTGTAACGTTAGCAGAATTTTCTGGCGCAGATTTTTGTTGCCTTTGTTACAGAAAGATTATCTCTAACTTAAACAGAGCGAGCACATCAGAAACAATGAAGGTCGCACGTGGTCCCCGTGAAACTAGAAACGATGTTCCAATCGGTAAATTGTGGGAAAATTGGCATGTTTGTTGAGGTGAAGCAAAAATGGCTGCTCCCTTCGATGAAATTTAAGGGTTTTATTTCATCGTTTATGTTGTGATCACTTCCATTACCAGTTTTCGTGTTTCCTGTATATAGGTAGAGGAAATAATGCTTATAATTCTCATTGATACCCTGACACCACACGACCGGTTTCTTCCTTATTTGAACTGACCACGTAGAGGTGATTGCATGTTGAAGCTAATGTCGGGCTGTATACCAGTTTTATGAAGATCGTTACACTAAAATGCTCAGCTTACACCATCCTGTGCATACGTAGTTCACTATAATTGGCATTTTGTATTCAATTGGAGACTTGCATTTCGGGTGCAATACAGAGTTTACCTGGTTGAACAGCTTGGATTGTACACATCACAAAAGAAGAACATTGCACACCTACCGACCGTCTTAAAGTTGAGTCCGAGTACGAGGAACATCCCCACAAAGTCCAATTTTTAAACATAACACTGCTGATAGCACACAACTGGATTTACCTTAAGCATAACATCTTTTTCGACCATTCAGTAAAATTTCATGCTCACTGTTTACTGTGTACTCTAAATGGAAATCCTTCACCTAATGGTTAGTCTGTTAAAACCCACTGGCTTCGAGTACTACGTCAGATAATTTTGACTAGTCATCTTTATTGTTGAGAAGCGCCTTATTAACACCTCAGTAACCACTGACAAACTCCGGTGTGTGCGCCCGTCGTGTCTAGTGAATACAACTCACTGGGAAACCAGTGCAATGGTCTGACCTCCACCGATAATAGTTCTATACCGTAGTGCTATGTCGTATAACGTTTGAGAACTTCACCAAGATTACCATCAAGAAAACCCAAGCTGAAACGCCTCAAAGTCTCCGAGCTTTCTATGGATAGCAGGACCAGCAAATTCAATTTTCCCAGTGATGTTCTGAGACATGTCCACAACTTATCTAGTAAGCAGTTTACGCAAGGTCAGCCAGAAGTACTCTCTCTGGGCTTAAAACACAAAAGTCTGACGAAAAAAGTAAGCCAGTCAGCGACTCACGTTCAGTTTGAAAACTTACACGATCGGCTAAAAGAGTTGTCTCTTACTTCGCCAGAAATTGCAAGTTGCTTTAATACTACATTGGTCGATGTTTCCCATCAGTTTCCAACGTCACACATTCACTAACATTGTTGTCTACTCTTTGAACATTGTGGGGCCATCAAACAACATAGAGAGATGCAGGGAGTGGTATTTCTGAAACCATACAGCAGCGCTAGGCATTGTAGTCTTAACTAAAGCTGACTGTGTGATGAAAATGCGCACCATCCTGGCAGATAAATGGAAGTTCGAAGCTGACTGTACGCAAGATGATAACATTCTAATGGAAGAACAAATATCAAGGAAGTTGTAAATTATTTTACTGTGTGAGCGTATCAACGGGCGGGAGTATAAACAGCGGAAACTGTTTGGGACCTGCACACCGAGAATGAGAGGATCACCCAAATTATACAAAATCAGTGTTCTCTTGAGGCCTATCCTTGTCATGGACAATTCAGCATACCACAAACTTGCGCAATGGCTGGTTCAGCTACTTATTCCCATCCGCAAAACCCCCAGCCCCCGTTCTGTGGAAGATTATTCTGAATTGCTATCTTTTGGGGAATATTTCGGCGAGCTCGTTACAAAATATGTACTCATTTGACGGTGACTCACTACTCACAAACGTTTCATCACATGAAGCAGCCAGTTATTTTGGTAATTTTATTTTAATCCATAATATTTATTTATCTATTCCTGTTGACTACCTCAAATAATTAATTTTTGTGCGTACATTAAATATTCGGTTTGAGTTTGACGGTTGTGCTTAAAAACAAGTTGATAGTGTAGCAATGGATAGTTCGTTTGGCCCAACATTGGCCGAGATTATCCTTGCAGTGATCGAAGGACTATCGAATTGGATTGATCATTCCCTTTAATAAACTGTATATTAGTAAAACTTTAATAATAACCGATTTTGATTGCTTCATGACTGTTTTACATCATTTTGATTCTACTTATCGGAATATCTCTGTCACCCATGAAGAAGAATTAGATAACAAACTACCATTCTCAGACCTCCTTATTTCTAGGCACTTAGACGTTACCCTTAGCCAGTCTGTTTACCGAAAGGTCACATTGATTGGACAGTACCTACAATTATCTTCATTTGCACCCGTAGCTTACAAACGTAATTTAGTGCGAAGGTTTTTTCGTTTAAAAAAAAACTTTGGACAGGAACTCTTG
>JTDE01002323.1:17242-42914 GCA_014338405.1 Paragonimus skrjabini miyazakii | reverse complement strand
GCATGCGAATGGGTATCCGGTCGAATTCACTAAAGTTCATGGCAACAAACAGGTGGCCACTTCTCAACGAGAATCAGCGTTAAAGAAGCGGATTTTCATCAGCTTTCCTTACAGAGAAAGGTCACAATTTTACGAATGTAAATCGGAAGCTGAAATCTGCCACTGGTCTTGCTTATCCCGCGACAAAATTGCGTTTGTTGCTTTCTACCCCCAGGATTAGTCTCCACTGCTCCGATTCTTCTTTCTCGGAAGACTCTATTTCTCACATCATCTATTCGAACAGTTGGGTAGGTTCGACATCACCTTCTGCCGGCAATGCCTTCAGCATTTGAATACAACCTCTCAGTCTTGTCTATACCAACAAAACTCATAATGTCGACATCGGGACATCGGTTTCGCTGGACCTCCTCATATAGCTCAGTGAATGAGTTTTGTGATTGCTTTCATCAAAGTCATCCGTGCTTAAATATAAAATTAGGTAAGCATTTTTTTGCGGAGAATAAGACCACACTCTAGGTTATGTTGAACACATTCTGGTTGCATCATTTAAGCTTCGAAAGCCTTGCTCGAATGAAATCCACATTATAAAAATGGACTGTTTCAGCAATGTTGACTTCATTAGCTACACACTACTTAGCCGAATTACGACCTGTTCACATCCTCTTCGTTGACATGGACGCAGTCCACCTCAGCTTAATCAGTCACATACATTGCTCGTAGAATCGACAATCTGACGAATGAGTGCTTTAACTCGTATCGCCAGGGTCACCAGATCAAATCGCGTTCAGACCGTTTTCACCTGTTGAATTCAAGGATGGATTAAATCCATCACAAACGAAATGTAGTTTGAGAGCGGAAATCATGGAATAGAGAAAAATATTTTCACTTATGCTTAGAATGAAGTAATTACCTGCTCTCTATGGTAAGTTTAACCTTATTTTATGGGGTGTGAATTTGTCTCTTCTGAACGGTAACCAACATGCTGAAATCAAACTGGCTTTCCCTGTGGTCTACAAAAGTCTCAGCTAGTCAGTCCAAGCTTATGTTACTACTGGTCACCAATGAGTTGATTGTTATCCACTTAAGTAGATTGATTACACAATTCATTCGAACGATGAATGTATGCAACTTGCATGGTCACCATGATTACTTTGTAGAATAACAAACCTTATTCGATGAGAAACTCTAACCTCAAATCTATCATAATGATTGTACGTAAAGCACACCCAATACTTGGTTTTTATGCCAATACCCATATAAACGCTTTATATTGATCAACAGTAACTCACATATTCCGTTTACTCTGCGTCCTCCTATAACGTTTTTAAATATATGGTCGGAAGTCATGTAATTATACCTAGAGTGTTCATGAAAAGTCGAAATTGAAAAATTCTGTCTGGGGATGCAGACAACATAGTCGGCGTGATCAAAGGCACTATCGATATGGAAAGCTTTTTACTAGAAGTTAGCCATACACACCTAAATATGCAGTTCACTTTGGAACACTACAATGTGAAGCGGACGGATCCATTCATAGAAAATAAATGTGGACTGTACAGTGCAGTATTCCTCCGCATTCCGTTCCACTGAAGCGGTAACGACAATTCCTTTGCTGTTTAGCCAAGAGCATAAGGGATATATACAAGCCATAGCCGGTGATCTACGACAAATCCGATAGGTACCGAATAAGAATGGATATCCATAGAGGCTTGTAGACAGGAATATGAAGTTGAAAAATACTTAATCGGTGACGGAAACAATACCAGAAAGGAATGTATCTATTACTTTAACATTTACAAGCGATGCAGATAGTGACTTGATCAGCCACACGTTGAGAGATGCACCCAGTCACGACCTATCACGCCGCATAAATGGTCACTACATTTAAGAGCCCACCGGTACGGGGGTCACACCCTAAGGACAGCTCGCCAAAAATGTTGTTCAGTTTGTTTACTCATCTGCAGTTGTCTAGCCGGCTACGTTGGAGAACCACTCAGTCACTATCGGACAGGATCCGCGAGCACCTCCCGGATTGGCTTTTCTATGGTATGATGAGGTCCAATTCGACTGTTGAAGCTATCAAAATTACTTGCACAGTATCTTGCGCCACTCTCGAGACTGTTGTCGACGTCAGAGGCGATCGTTCGCCAAAAAAGAAATTCTTGTAGTCAGTAAATCTCCCCTATCTAACCATACGTAAGCCGTATGGGCCCAGTTCATCTAGTAATCCGATTAACATGTTATCGCACGTTGGTTACATGTTTTCATCTAAACATAATGCACAAACAAATAACTACGTCAGCTCTCAATGAAGTTGTTTCTAATACAGAGCTAACATGAATATTACCCCTCTGTATTATTTTACTCATGTTTTGTATTATATTTCAATGAATCCCTTGTGTGTGTGTCCGCTGTTTGTAACCTTGATATTTCATTTGTAATTACATCGATGTGATGAAGAATGACCGAGTGCAGTGTTTCACAACTAATACTTCTATGACCTAGTGTGACATTTCACGATGGAGAGCTAATGGAACCTTTCAAAATTGAACGACGAAACTGGTGATCCACTTGAGTACTCACTACTTTTGTCACCACTTATTTTAAACAAAAGTACACTACTCAGGTGATAACAAAACTATTGATAAACAATCTGAGCAATTGGCTAGTTGCATGAAATAGTATCATCTGCGTGATCTGTCAGCTGACTGTCTTATTCTCACATTAGCTAGAGTTGCTTAACCTTGGAATACATCATAAAGTAGGCTTACCCATTCGAGATGTATCTACAAACCAGCTCAATGCTGATGGCTTTCAGATAGCTAAGGTGACAATCAATAATTCTACTCTTTCGGCCAGACAGATACCAATTTGAAACGATGACCACACAAGCAAATTTTGTGACCGGAAAATATGGCATAAAAAATACATCAACAAAGCTGGTTCTCTACAACCTTCAGAATCCAAAAGTGAGTCAATCAGAGGTTGGCAATTATGTTTTCACTACAACATTGTTATGAGTATGAACAGAAAAATAAGGTAGTCACCTTATTTAGCCTTAATTGAAACCAACCAATTTGTAGGAGACTCGTAAACAAACCAGTTTTTATCAAATTCTCGTTAATTGGGAGTGATTATGAACATGAGACCAATCGTAACTTAATTGTACTCGTCACGATATTTGGCAGTGAATTAGCAATTCTCTGTTCAAGCTTACATTATGAGTTACCTAATAATGTTTGTAAATAATACTATGATATTTTGAGAAGCAGTTGAATTGTCAAGTAGTCGGTTTATTTACAACGGGCTTGGCCATGAAATCAAAATGGCCAACTAATATGAGCTTAACGGACTAAATATTCTGTACACTCTGAGCTTATGCTAGAATCTGAAACGTTTGCAAGAGTGGAAGCTTACAAAGAAGTTAACGAAATTTACATATTGGTGAAAGCATAAGCAAATACAATAACTAATCATGGCTATTTGTGACTGCGATATTTTGGAATACGTAATAGTAATAGGAAATGTACTTACCTCAAACCCAGAGCCAGTTTCTACGCAGTAGTAATAATGCAGTACGTCAGCCAACGAGTTTGTAATGCAATCAGTATCTGTACAACGTAATTATTCATGCAGTAAAACAACAATAACATATGGTGTTCTGTTATGATTTACAATCACAACATCCGCCGCAGTTCAAATGAGCGTCCGGGTAGTAGTGATGACGTTGTTTCTTTATCACACGTACAGGAATTCTCTTCTACGCCAGCTCAATTGCAGGTACTCCTCCCGTAACTGAATTCGAATCCGAAACAGACTCAGAAACGGGATTTTCATGCTCAAAAGATTCAACAGACAACGAAAGAGACCCTTAAAATGTTCATGCACTTGAGACCGATAATAGACGGGTCAGAATTATTAACAAAAAATGAACAAGTATAAGTAGTGGACTGCACATCTGTGAGTGAAAGTTCACATTTGCCTAGAATAGATAAAACAGGTTCAGTAATACTGTCAACAGACATATTAATAGATTTCAAAATAACAGAAGGTTTCAGCCGTTTCATGCAGGCGACAGAAATAAAAGACTCAACACTACCAGTGTAAGCAACGAAAAAATGTTTGGGACCACCGTTAACAATAGAAGATTGTACTATGTGACGCGTAGAACCACGAGCATTAGCAGAAGTCACAGTAAAAGCAATAGACTGCAAGTCGGATGCAACACTTTGTTCATCTAGAGAAGCCTGGTCAAAACACGTTTTCGAACAACAACAACAACAGACGGCTTAAATGTGAAAGTGAAATGTGAAAGAGGCAAATCGGGAAACGCCAGGATTTTAATCAATGCATATGCATCTTTGTCAATGACCAGGAGGAAATGCGGCGTTTTCTTCTCCTCAGTCATATCATGACTAGTAATACACCAAAGTTCAAAGCCTTCCGGGTAATCTTCCATTCCCCGTGAACTTGAGTGGACGTTCAGATTTTCCATATTTCAAAAATTCTTTGTAAGAAATATACTGACCACGACGCCAATTGCGATAGTTTGGAATACGTAATACCAATAAGAAATGTACTCAGCTCAAACCCAGGGCTAGTTTGTTTTTAGTAGTAATATTTCGGCAAGGAATTTAGTCTACGAAATTGTTATGTAGTCAGTATCTGTACAACGTAATTATTCATGCAGTAAAAGAACAATAGTGTTTCGTTATGCTTTATGATTTTCACAGTTCCCCTTGCATTTCAGTTAATAGGCAGCTTAGCAGAGTAGTTGCAATATGAAAGAGGCTCCTATGCTCTCACATATTATCATCTCATTCGTTCGCATTTCTGGCCTTTTATGACCGAATTCATCGAAACTCTTTGTTCATGGATATGCTTCTTAGATAAATCGACATTTTAGTTCACTCCAACAAATAAATAAGTGTTATACCGCATTTCTGCATGGCCGAAGAAGTTAGGCTATGGGTTCTTCTCCACAAGTTGTATTCAGATGGCAAAACGGATTAGTTGCCAATCATCGTTGAGTATATCGATTTATTTGGGGAGTAGATCATGAAGAATATTTTGACTGATTTTAAGGCCTCAGTATATTAGACCGAAGTACGTACAATGACCAATTTCAAAAGTACTTCCACTAAATCTGTGTAAGAATCATTGTGTAACATTTTGATCAAAGAAGCTGTCTACCACTTCTCTATCTTTCACTGGGACAAACTGCTTGAAATCTGATTCTCAACCATTTTATGATCATGGCTGACGTTTGTTCATTTGTAGGTTGATTGGTTGATTGAGTTTACCTTAGTCTAAACCGAATACACACTAGCTAAAGAAAATAACCTCATATTGCTTCTGCGATTAACTACCCATACTCTTGTGCATACATTTGCTTTACAGCAAAATCATCTCCGAGACTTTGGCTCGATGGCTTCTATATACCGCTCATCCACACATAAACGGTATGTGAACTTCATCTGTCTGACACTCTGGCCTACGGTACAGGACACTTGATCGCACAAACACCGTTGAACAAAATATAGTTTGTCCTCAGACAAGTCCACTTGTCGGTAGGCAGCAATTCTTTAATTATATTCAACATCAACTGTCATAGTAAACCCACAGAAGATGGACAGACATGATCAAACTGACTCGAGGAAAGACTGCCTCAAACGACCTCGTTCAGAAAAAATCAGTTCCACGGAAAAGTATCGGTCACAAATATCGTTGGGCAAGTTTGCAGCTAAGACTGTTCTACTTCTTTGTTCCAGCAGGCAAGTGCTTGGTAAATCACACAAGGCATGTTCAATGCTTTCTGCCATGTATGAATGCTCCTGAACAGTTTTCAAAAGAGACCTTACATAGAAGAGTCAAGTTTTCTGTCACAAAGAAGATAGCATACAAATTGATTGAGGAATTTTTACATGGTGAGAAACAACTGAAATTTCACGAAATTCCGTTCGGTGTAGAATTGAATAACCTACTCTGACCTAGTGATTTATGCAGTTTACTTCACAACTGAGTGTTACCTACAATTGCATGGAACATCTTCTTATTTGCAGTTTCTTAAATCAAAATGGAAATAAGTTGAAATTTGAGTTTGAATGCTATGTTGTTGGGTTCCTTTAGTAATGTGAACGTTCTTAAAGGGTGGATGCATGCAGTTTCCAGAGTAGCTCCTAATTCAATCAAAAGTTGGATTTTGGCATTCAACTTTCCAGAAGTAATTAGTTAAGCCAAAGTATTCATTTGTTTTAATTAATTTTTGTTGGTATTCAATATCAGAAAGAGAGTATGGAGAGGTGACTCCAGTCATTATCCCGATAATTTATCCTATGGTGCAAACTTGTGCTTTAGCCCACATAAAGAGTCTCCAAGCCGCAATTTAGTCACTCAGCAACTTTGAAAGCCAAAATGTGAATTCGTTTTTTATACAGACGTCATCTTTAGATAACCTCAAGTTAATCCCGACCATTCCGATCGTACAAAAAAGTGGTTTCCACAATCATGAACGAAAACAACCAGGAGCTGCGATAATCGGAAACATACCACAAACGGTGAACTGATCGGTCGGTTTGAAAATGTCAAATGTGTGGGAAGATCCATCAAGTGGATCGCAACGGCACCATAATAGTGGGGCTGGCCGTGTTTCCGCCACCCATCCATCCCCGGACAACCCACAAGCACTACACACACACACAGTCGGCGGTATCCGTTTCGGATTAGCATGTCACATTCATCGAAACCAGGGGACCTCTGTGTATAACACTAACTACAGACGGCTGCCGTCGCACTACTTGTAATTCCACTCATATGAAATGTATCCAGAATAAACTGAGGAGGTGGTGTTTATGATCCAGTCGACCAGTACTGGTTAGTCAGATGGTAGGTTAGTATGATAACGAAATCTTTATGCCAGTAACAAAAATAGACTGGGAACGCTAAAAACTAATAGTGAAAGAAAGATATCCCGATGCATTCTTGATAAAAACATGAAAAGTAACACTTACAGATAGGCCGGAAAGCAAACAGAAATCTTTGGCACGCAATGTACCAACAAGGCTGAATGACCATCATGATCCAGCGTATATAAATATACGTGCATCTTATATATATACGTATCCATATGCTTATACATGCACCATACTCACTACCTCTCCGTTGACGATGAGGTGTGAGTACACTGACGACCTACTAATCCAAAACTACCAGTGCATACGTGGGCGCTCTCATCGCAACACAACAAAGTCATCGCGAGGTATAGCACTTCTTGCTGTTTCGTATACCGCGCCCCTCAAGCCGCTGTTGCTCGATGAACCTTCAGAACAATATCTGGATCCTATTCCTATGGGCAGTTCGGTTGGAGGCTGAATAGTCTCAAAATCTGAAATCCATATTACAACCCGAAAGACAAACTAAGATCATATTCTGGCACTGAATTTCTGATCACCCGTATTTCGCTTACCATCATCTAGTTGCCCACACAGCAACTACTTTGAAATCTATTTACCACCCATCCTATGAATATGCCTTAAACAATAAAGCGAATCAAGTGTTAGTATGAGGTAAACCCAGTCTGTTCCAGCTAATCGAAATACATCTGTATTTGGAACCCAGTCTGACCACCGAATACACAAGACAGGCTGTAGACATCTTAGATGAAAACGGTCCAGATAACATATTCCAGTCATGCAATATCTAATCTTTGTTACTCTACAACATAGTAAACAACACCATTGCGCTGTCGACAAGTCTGTTTTTACATTTAAGCTGCCAGTCTTCCGGACACGTCTTTGAAGACCTCCGAAAGTTACAGTAATGGTTGCCGGGCAAGCTAGATATTCGCGGTCCACAGACTGATCTCTCAAGAGGCCGCTTCTCAAGTAGCAGTAGTCTGCGCAACTATCTACCTTGTCTCTACTAACAAGGATTCTGTATGTAGGTACAGTACTTTCACCCGGAGGAGGCGGTGAAAAAGCGTTTTGCCTGTGCTGAAATCTGACTCAAAGTTGGGTGTCGCAGTTGAAAAGCTCGTGTCAAGTTGCTGAAATCCCTCTTCGTTGTATGCAAATATCACGTTATCACCTGCAAACAACATAAATCTCATTGTTGAATTACACGGTCGTCCTAGGGCACCGAAGTATGTATTTTTTGGGGGGTGATTATCCAAGCCGTATTCAACTTTAACACCGTCTTTCGAATTCTGTAAAGCAACTGTCAGCATAATTGTCAAATATAAACTAAATATTGTTGGGGCTGAGACACAAGTCAATAACAATTTCACGTTCATCAGAGGTCAATCTACATGACTGTACCTATACTTTCATTTCCATGTGTAACATGTCGGTTAACTTGACGAAATTAGCTGATCATCTTAACCTAGAAAGCACCGTTTACAGTGCTGTTTGGGTCACGGAATCAAAAGCCTTGATGAAATCCACAGAGATGGTAAACTGAGGCTAGTCACGTTCACGGTAGTTCTTTTGGATCTGTCAAGCACCGAACATTGTCTGCCATACGACAACTCGTTCGAAATTCACACTGCTGTTGGGATCATCGTTTCCAGCACTTTCTCATTGAGTCGGTTTGGCAAAACTCTAGCTAGACTCTTTTTAGAGCAGCCCTGCAGACTGCAATTGATTTATCTCCTCCCGTTACCTTCAGGTAAAGGTGTAACTAGGGCATCCTCTAACTACTTGTGGACTATTTCATGCACTCAGCTGGAGCAAACCAACTCGAGTATAGCATGTTCCAACTTTGGTCGCCATGCTTTAAAAATTTAATGGGCAACTCATCTTCACCTTTAATCTACCCGTTACGCAGTTGTCCATTAACCCTCTTCATCTGTTCTACATCCTGGGCGACAACAAGTGACTTCTGGATGTCTTGTGTTAGCAAATTATTCACAGTCACCAAGTAGGTGGCCGATGACCGGTTCCGTGAGTTACCAGAATATTTGTATCAGACTTCTACCAGGTCTTCTGGTTGTGTGCACGAAACGTTAGAGTCTTCGTCAACCGGCACTTCAGGTGGCTGGACGGGTGGATAAAAATTTATTTGAAACAAATAACAAACTCTTTGTATTGTCATGGGTTAGCGTAGCCCTACTTCAACTCACCTTGTATTTTACACCAGCCATCTATGATTCCACAAGGTCGTTCGATAAGATGACAGTGAACAATCTAAGACGCGGCTGTGTCGCTTTCATTAGTCGGGTCCATTGTGGAAATAACAAACGCTGCATTTTTCTCTTGTATCTAGCCGGATTGTTGTCGCCAATTCAGTTCAGCTGTTCCTGGCGATATATACCGATCCTCTCCATGGTCGCTTTCGGGATCTGTTCCCTAAGGTCAAACCACATGCCTTCAGGGGCAGACATAAGGCAACTGTATGTTGAGAAAGTCCTCGATTTTGAGTTCTTCAATCATTTGGCGTTCACTATCTGCCGTTGTCTGGATGATCAATCATTAGCGGGCTTACAACCATGGATAAGCAACTTGGTCCTGATCAGCTTATGATTCGTTCTACATTCAGCCCCGCGCATAACTCGCGTGATACGCGCTTCAGGAATGTTGCTATGTCGCATGACGACGCAGATAAGCAAGTGGTCATGACCACTTTACGGGTGAGTGTACGTCTTGACATCGTTTTCATCCGGCCGAAATCGGATGTTTGTGATAACCAACTCATGAGTAGCTCACCAGTGGAGCGGACGATCATCGTTCCCGCTGACTGAATCAATACCGTGGAGTTCGAGGACTCCCTGCCAGTTCGCGAGCTGATGTCAATCCGAACAAACAGTCGCTCACTCATCGATTTCAAGCGAAATATTTCAAACAGTTGACCACGGAACTGGTCCTTCTTCGCATCAGTGTGATACACAGTTGGACCATGAACACTGCGAAATGTGGTAGACTTACCTCGACCGAGTCACAGGTGCGTGAACATAACTCGAGGGATGATGCCCTTCGGTTTAATTATCATCACGTGGTTGATGCGGTCAGCCACTGCAAGACAGACACCATGCTTAGGAAAATCTTTTGCTGAATAAACCGCCCAGTAGAATGTGCGTCCATCATCTGCTTCCTGGAGCTTGTATTGATCGACGAAACTTTTCTCACTTAAGGCTGCATCATCAATGACGTACCGGCCCAGTTCCGTAGTGATTGTCTCGGTGCGGCGTCCTCAACCCTCGATGCGTCATCGATCCAGTAAAGTAAACACATTCCATGTCCAAAGAACAACTTTTGCCAGCGAGCATAACTCAAAATAACACGAGGACCCTCAGCTGGAACCTTTAACTCAACAATATGACCCGTAGGATAAAAGAAAACAAGGTTACCTCTAGGAAACGTAACCGGAGCCTCTGACTCAAAAATCTGACCCTATCTGCTATCCTGGCGTGATAGTCAGCAGTGCGTGCTGTTTTGATCCGGAAAGCGTTACAAATAAGGACTTTGGTCCGTCTGTGTTAAGCCATGTCAGACGGTTCAAAGGGGAACAGCCAGAGGAGGAACAGTTGCACACTGTTTTGTATATCGCAGTATTAACTGTGTAGGAGTCGTTGGAATAGGAGACAAGACCTACGATTACATAACAGAACCATATTTATAGTTGCGGTACCATCCTCATGTCGAGTACAAAAGTGAGGGTTAAAAAAGGTTCGCCCAAACAATGAGCACATTGATCGATGAACGGTTGGGCGCGACCGCCGGAGCATTACCTTGTACAGTCGAAAACCGGTCCTAATTATCAGAAGCTTGTTATGGCTTCTACTACTTCCACTGTGTGCAGCAGTGATCGGAACGAATCTTTAGGTTCTTATTTATTGCGTTTTCGAGCTGGGTTAGCCTTTCATTTTCAAGTGAGACAGATTATTAGGTCATTAGCTCCGGGCAAGATTCCTCAAGACAACCTACACCCACACAGACATACACGTATGCACGCATCAAAATGTACAGTTTGAATCTGCTCCATGAACTTCGTCCATCTGTTTTGGATACAGCATGTTAAACACGCATCCTTTAATGACTGGCCCCTTGGGGTATGTGTATTGTCTTTTTTTCCTGTTTATATCTTTTGATAAAGAGATGTTGTAAAAACAATCGAAACGTTCTGAAACCTACAGTTCCATTGGTTTCACTTCGTTTTGGTTAAATTAAAGTGTTACAGAATAATGATCAGCAGCAAAACGCACGATATATCGTTCCACATTTCTTATGTCTACATGTTGGGATTACACAACCAAATATTTATTTTCCAGCTTCGAAAGAGGCCCACTGGCATGATCATTTTGTTTTTGATGATCACTAACCTAGAGCCGTTTTTGTAGTTGCAGTGAGGTCCATAGTTTTATAATCACTTGCGAAGAAAAAAGTTACTTAACAACAAAATGCTACTGATAAGTAGTTTGGCAGATTTAATAAGTCAGGAGAGACCAAACTGAGAAAAATCTGGACTTCAACTGAAGTCGAATTGCTCGTTCGAATCCAGTTGAAGTGTAGACTGTTCACAGTGGGGTCTGTTCTAAAGTAAACGCATACTCCATAACTTAAGGCTGTCCACCTGAGGGACTACTAGTGATAGGCAGAGATGAATGTTTGAGAGATGATTAGTTGAAACTGATACATCCATTTTGGTTTATAGTTATGTAGAATGTATATGCGGATGGAGTACTCTCGTAGTACTTTACATTACCAAGTCTCGAATCATAAAAAACGCAGTCAAAATACATAAACCTCTCGTGGCTCAGCTTAACTGAGATCATGGCTTTCCAGACAGCCTCTATGATAATTTCTACACTTTTCAAAATGCGCACATCAATCCGAACGTTGGGTTAATGTAATTTCCTGCCATTTTTAAACCGTCGTGAATGATTGTACTTCGTAAGTGCTTAATTAAAGATCTTTCATTATGCTGGTGAACGGTTTGAACAGGTGAATTTTCAGAAAAGGTTACATAACTTTACTATTCAAATAAATCATGATGTACTGCTTATTTGAAATCAACATTGCTCTAAACACAGTGCAGTTTTCGACGGGTATCCCATTGATTTCAGGCTATTTGAATTTCGGATCTCTTATGATCAGTTAATCAGACCATAAGCTCATTTCACATATGGGTCAGATAAAAATGTGAGCGAACTCAAACAGTACGACGTAAAGTGAATCATATTGCTGACAGTTAGCTTAACAGCCTTTGCATTAAAAAACAGCGAATTTGTTAAAATCCGGATATCGAATGTGTTTGACCAGATGACAGAAATTTTGCATTTTATGCAGCGTATGATTTAGTGGCCGATTGAAAATATCACAGTTGGATCAGACTATTCACACAATCCGTTGTCATTCTTCATGCATTTTGATCAGTATTACATCACTTGTCTGAAAAATGAAAACCGATGTAAACCTGTTTTGCAGCACTGTACATGAAGACTTGTGCAACGTTGAGAAAGGAAAACATGCGCAGCAAGTAAGATATTTTGTAGATTGATAATTCTCGGAAATGCTTAAGATGGATCGATGTATATTTTCTTGGGTGGTTGGTTACTAGGTGATTGGGGAAAATTCACTACTTCTCTGTGTTTCAATGAAACTTCACTTACGGATGTTGTTCTGTTAAATGTGGGCTCATCCAGTACGTTTTTTACTGAAGCCTTCAGTTACCGGCGTAATGCCCATGATCAAGTAACAGTTTAAAGAACTGGAGCAAGTAGAATAAGCCATTCTCGTCCACTAAGCAGAAAGTAGGGGATGATTAACGAATTGAGATACTCGCATTCATCACTCTAGTTCCAACTAACTGGCACAGAATTTTGCCCATTTCTGCCCTTTGTCAGTCTAATCGGTTAGTCAATCTGATTTAGGTACAGATATCAGTGCTATTGTCTCCGTCTTACAATCTCAGGGTATTTCCTTATATACTTTAATGGCTAACCTGTAGACAGCTGTTGGGAGAAACCTTCCAATTTATAACACTTGAATAAATCGATGATGAAATAATGGTAACTTAGCCGCAAACCTCAAGACTATACGATTCTCTAGTAACTCAACGGAGTTCGATGTGATCCGAAATGGTCCCAGCGTGACAGAGCCAACTCCTTCAAATGTGAAATCAGGACCAAACAAAACGTGAAAAGCAGTCCGGTTTGTGTTAAAGACATTAACTGATTAACCTAGTAATCGGACCAGCTGTTCAGAGTGACGCGCAACTAGAAGACCAATGCAATCAAATACGATGCTTCCATCTCCCATCTTTATCGGACCAAACAAAAAGTTGCACGAGGAGCACCATCGACTCATATTTGACAAGACGTTGTGGGTAACCTACCATTGGGTCACATCATCTAACAAGGCATGATATATTCCGTGAGTCTTGATTTCAAAACGTGATATTTAACCAGTTAGCCAATTTTTTGAAGACGAACGTTGTTCCATCAATGACTTTGGGGCACTTCAGTCGTATCCTGAAGCCAAACTGCATGAAACATTTTAAAGGGACAAATCCGCCTGTTAAATGACCTTGCTTTCACGTTTCCACTTACTCAGCTTACTTGATACATAATTAGTACTTTGTCAAATTAAGGGAGCAAAATGCATAGAGGCAGGAGTTGGAGAGAAAATTATTGCTTCTGGTGTGCCATTCAACGTAGTTATGCACTGGACTATTTTACTACTGATATCGGGTGGTATGAAGAAGGCTTTTGCTTGAAATTCGTACATAAGTTTTACTTTTTGGACACATTGCGTGAAAATATTTATTGTCAATGCATCCAATTCGAACCATAGTTCGGTCCATGATTATTGATTTTCCGAACATCGCTCATGGCCGGTGAATGAGAACATATTGGGACTTTGAGCCGCTGGTCACGAGGTATGTCGGGCACATTTGGCACGCTTTGAAGTCTTTTCCATGCGGCACCTGTTAGACCTCCTAATATGTGAAGATATACATGTTTATCACGACAGGTTGGTGACTTTTGGATAAACTTCCAAGGTATGTAACTGGTTGATCAACTTCTTTAGTGTTTAACCACAAGATAGACCAAAACGTTTTACTCTGCTAAACGATGGAAAGTGAAAATTTCATTTTCTTTCATAATATCAAAACGAATAATCAGAAACCATGCGTGTCAACGTTTGAACTGTAAGTAGTTGGCCCTCAGATATTAAACTAGGTCCTAAACTTCACACTGTTTGGGATTTTTGTTAAAAACGTGAACAGGAGTGGATTACAAAGGAAGGTACAAAACCAGTCGTCATAGAGTTAAAACTTTCGGGACAAAATGAAACATTACCAGCTTTCTGTCCCGCGATATTTCACGCAAAAATACTTTAATTTAGGTTACCAAATGAGAAAGTTAACCTCAGGCTTCAGCACATCTTACGGAAGGACACTCACATCTTTGGTTGAGACGAACAACAAAAAGAACCGTGTATCACATTTCGCGCATGACAGTCAGAAGTGCATCCATTACACGACCAGTAGACCAGGCAATTTTTAAAAAACATCGCAGTATTGAATTTGTGAGACTTTCAACAAAACTGATCAATCAGTAATACACGAAAAAGTTTCATATTACTCACTTCATCCAAAACCTCCTGTAACAAATCCGAGAAATTATAACTACATCTTCCAGAATGTTATTTGCGGTCAGCAACAAGCCACTTTCTCGACGTGTATGGACAGATGTCCATTTGAAATATATTCTCAATGATATCAATCCAGTAGTTATTGTTGTTATAATACTTAATAACGAATGACTTTTTGAAACGTCCCAAACCCAGCCCTCTATGCAAGGTCGAAAACCGATAGAAAAGGAATTTTTCTTTTTCTGAGATAACAAAGCAATAACTGTTGGCTGATAGCATTTCATTAAACAGCTAATTTCTCTATCTACCAATGGGATTTCTGAAGGCAATTAACATTCCAAAGGATGGGGTTTCATATTCCATAGAGCTCGCTAATGTACAGTAAGCCAAGAAAGGTTCCTGGTTTTGCGGTGATATGCTGGAAAACTCCAAGACATCATATATTTCAAATGGGTTTCTTTCTCGTCAGTGAACTACTATCCTTGCTGTACAATTGATGAAACTCATGTGCACAATGAATAGTTGCGGAATATTTTTGCTTCTAGCCGGTAGATCGACGAATACTGATCGACACGTTCGAGGAGTGACTGTCCGAAATTGAGAGTAAACCTCTCCCATTATTGAATTCTGCTCACCAGACTACAATATTACGTTATAGGCAAATTGTTTTGATTTGTGAACCCGACAATTGGCTTCAATGACGTGCCAAAATATCGATATTACGACACTAATCAATCAAATTGCCACAGCATGGATGGTCGGGTTTTATCTGTGCACGTGAGAGGAAGGCAAACGAACTTGAGAAGCTCTCAAGCTACGTGCCGCCGACAGTGGGAGAATACTGTTCGCTCTTTCACAAGACGAAGGCAGGTCAAAGTGGAATGCAGTGGAGTTTGGGAGCAGCTGTGGTGACAAAAAGGTTTGACTTACAGGCCCCAAACTTGGAGGGGTGTTGAATTACCGTGGTTGAGGGAAGGCTAATGAAATTGAAAACAGTTGGGTCAACGTACAAATTTTGCATCTGATATGAGAACGGAGGGTGTATGCGAAGACAAAATGGACATCCTGCTATTGAGTGAATCTGATGGAAATTATTTGGACAACATGATTTGGACTGGAGTCGAGTGATTGGGCAGGTGAGCCAATCAGGTCAATAAAAGCGTTCGAAACTAAGGTCTCTGGGGAATTTTAAACTATGATCGCATATCGTTAAACTGAGTTATGTTGAAGCTACAATTTGTAACATCTGGTTACTTGCACATGTTACCTTAGAATCTTGGAAATTTCAGTAATCTTCTTAGCATGTGTTCTCACTGGGATGTATTCAGAATCGATAGTGCGCATACAGATACACAACGATAGATTCCAGGCTGAATGATAACAGTTGATGATTATCGTGTCTTTCCTTGTACTTGGTCGATTGGAAAGGTTTTATCAACGACAGAAATGATTGTACAATACTGGTTTGAGAGCATGTCCTGGTGCAATATAAATGAAGGAATTTCAACCTCATCCGAACAACGCAAATGGATTACTGATTTAGTGAATCAGTTTTTTTGACATCATCTATATTTGCACGTAAGGAATAACATCTTCGGTAACTAGACTTTTTTCAAAATCTCATTTCCAAGTTAAAGGTGCCCTATGCTTATTCACTGTTTAATTCGACTAAGTCCATGCATTGCTAATAACGCCGTCACCGTAGACATGTTTGTCATCATCATCAAATTAATTGCCATTTTCACTGGGTACGGAGATCATCATCAGCATTATTTACCTTACAAAAGTAAGCCTGGCAGCATAATTTTACTCGTCACCAGTACCATAAAATCAACATGATCAGCACTGCCAATTTTATAAGTTTTCGAATACACACAGTCTCTATCATCATTGTCATCACTCTCAGCACCGAACTCAACTAAGTAAAATTATCACCTACACAACAACCAAACTGAACATGCATATTTGTCCCTATTTCAGTATTCGTGATATTGTTTGCTATCGCTCTCTGAAGCGACGATTGCAAAGCATGGAAATGCCGATTTTGCGACCTAGCTACGTTCCGAGATTGAGAACCGATGACAACAGACGTGCTTCAAAACCAGAAGCAACAGCAACAACCCACCGAGCAAAGCGGAACAACACCAAAAACAAAAAGACTACTCAAATGTCTACAAGTATAACAGAAAATAAACAAAAACTCCAAACTGGTCTCCCATCTTATTTAGAAAAATCTCACAGCATGTCACCGTTCACTTGGGAACATTTGGTCTACAGCGACTGGACGTCAGAACAAACAAATTACTCACTGGTCTCGACATCATCCAGTCCGCTGATACAGTTCCGAGACTCTGTCAACTCCGAATGTTTTAGCTCGTCCCCTCAATGTAGCCAATGCAGTTACTGTAAAGAAATGACTTGTTATGGTAAAAATTCGTGTTGG
The DNA here is from genome assembly GCA_014338405.1 of Paragonimus skrjabini miyazakii. Taxonomy (NCBI): domain Eukaryota; kingdom Metazoa; phylum Platyhelminthes; class Trematoda; order Plagiorchiida; family Troglotrematidae; genus Paragonimus; species Paragonimus skrjabini miyazakii. The sequence goes on along the minus strand of JTDE01002323.1, from coordinate 25,880 downwards.
ACTGAAGTGGACTGGGATTGCGCATCACAGACCAGCGAACCGAATACCGGCAACTACTACTCCGGTGAGTTTGTTCGCTTGATGCAATTCGCCATGCGAGTATTGAATGAAGATTCAACTAGTAGTTGAACAGGCACCTATCCTTGCTAGTTAGATTCTCTTATTACCGGGTCAAAGTATATCTGAACGAAGTCTTAATATGAGTTCAACCGGTATCCATGAGAATGATGTGTGCAATATAAATTGAAAGCAGTATACACTTCACAATGCGAAGATTGATAACTACATTTCTGAATGCTACTGTTATCTAAAAAAAATAATAGATTATTTAATGGCTTAGCCTTAGAACTTGAAGTGTTCTGAACAACAGAATGCCTATTCTGCCTGATTTGTGGGCTAATCTGGTTGCCTTCGGTTGTTTATTCTATAGTCTTGATAGAGTTTACCATGTGCCAGCTAGCTGCTAGCTCACAACTTCACTGACCTGTCTTTTCCAGTTCAACTGCTTAACTGCTCACGTCAGCTTGAAGACTGAATGAACTGAATCCAGATTTTGTCATACAGTCTATGTCTTATCTGCGCTCAGTTAACGACATACATCTAGGATGAGTTTGTTCATCACATTAAGTTTTGTATAGCAGGGTCATTTTACACAGTGTTATAAGTACTGCAGTTAGTGATATACTACGTCTGCACTAGGTAATCAGAACTCGTGAACGCCAAGACGTATGAGTCTTATGATTTACATTATGCATACATTTGCGATATTCCTGTATACTCTATCATTCAAATGGTTATCTTCTCCTATCACAAACGTCTCGGTGACTTTTTCACTCATTATTAGCTGTATGCAGAAACATAAATTTATACACTGGGAAAATCTTTTGATACAGTCAATCATGCCGGAGATATTGGTATTTTTATCGGAAAACCTATTTCTTTAGCTGTTTCTTTACCTGAACTCTCAATTATTGATAGGTATAACTTCACAATTATTGACTTTTTCGTACACCTGACTTTATTCTATTTACGAACTACTAGATTTACGTTAGAAAACCAAAACAACACTAACATTTACCAGGGTTGTCATGTGACAGTTTGTGTATGAGCCAGCAGCCCGACCTTCTAGCGTGGTGACCTACAGTCAATAAATAGAGGAAACACTGAACATTACTTTTAATGACTGTGCAAGTTCGACAGATCTTGAATTTTCGTTATCTGCTGTTAACGGTCAAAATTTAATCAGTAGTAGACAGTACACAGTTCTTCTTGGGCTTCATATGTACACTAACAGGGAATATTCCACGTTTGTTTTATTACGAACCAATGATGACAGAGCAGTATTTAAGTTTCATTAACTTCGTTCCAGTCACTCAAGACTTTCCTCAAAGGGTGCTCGAAAGAAACAAAAGAATCCAGAACAATCGTATCTAATAATGTTTCTTTTCTCTGTTTGCTGTACAACGAATCTTTCAGTGCACGGGATAAGTCCGAGAATCGAAAATGTATTTCAGATGATATACTCCGTGGCGAAATTGATTACACTAATTGACGCGAACAAATCCTTGATGTAATTTGTGAATTAATGTATTTCGACAGTTTTCTGTCCTCGACCGACTTATTCAGTTGATTGCAATCGTGGCTAAGTCTAAACTTTGCACCGCAATAGACGATCGTATATTCAAGATACCTTCGTTGATCATGCGAATCGATGAGACATGCGCCACATCATGTGAGTTACTACGAACACGTCGTTGAGACTAGTCGTCACGAATGTAAAAACGTCGTTCACCGTAATCAGATGTAGTTGATGTTATTGACTGCTCAAATTTGTGACAACCCACCACAAGTGTGTGCCAAAAAGCTGATCATCATGACGTCAAATGTGTCGTTGTAACGGATGTTACAATCTTGTGATATCTTTCCGTCTACTTTGCATAGATCGTATTGTGCTCAAGCCACACATCATATGATTGAATATAATATGAGGGTTGTGTAATCTAGGAGACAAAATACTGGTTCCTAGTACATTAAGAGGGGGGACGATCACTGATTAACAGTAAGATGCAAGAAAACGTACACTATTAAACGCAGGTGGTTTGTACATTCTTAGCAATCGGTCGCACGAAACAGTCAGTCATGAGTTTCGCATTTGGCGACAGAAAGATGAACGAATTTCATGCGCAAACGTAACAAAATCAGGAGAAACGATTCAGTATATTTGCCCACCAGTGAACCGTTTTGTGATGTCTGATTACCAGGGTTTCCGTGCGTACGAGCATTTTGGTGTTCCAGTTGTGCAACACGGCTCTGAACGAGATGATAACGTCAGACATATAATTCAATCTGTTTAGGCAAATCAACCTCGGTGCAAAACCGACATATGTAATCGCGAGGCCATGTAGCTTACTCCGTCGCTTTGTCCACAATGTTATTATTCACCCAGAACCGCAAATTATTGGCCTCTGTGATGCTGTTAATCATGCCTCACCTACTGATTCTCTGTAAGCCAAAAATGTTGACTCAATCGATCTTGATAACGCAGCGTTACCTTATCCTGTGTGACGTTTGTTTTTCCGGTCATATTTCGTCATGCGGTAACCACATAACTGGACGGTTTATGTAGTTAACCGAAGAATAAACGAAGTGTTAACCCTACATCAAATCATACCATATTAGTCAATATCAACGCGCAATTAATGAATTTAGTAGAACCGCCAAGAAATATATTTCACTTCCAGGGTTTTTACTCATATCTTTTATCTCTATAGGCGAAGACGCGTACGGACGACAAACAAAGCCGTGGACCATGTCCAGGGAATTAAAGTACCGACAGCTGTCGCCTTCACCGCACTGGCAGCAAAGACCAATGTCTGCCCCTCCGTTTGCAGTACAAGAGTGGAGGTTCTGATTCCGTTTTTTTCCGAAATATGATGCGAACAAATATTTATTCGTATTCTACTGTAATATGCTACGGGAATGTTTGCATTACAAAAATCATCTTTGGCAAGATGATGTCACTTCAATACAGTTTTTATTGATAATGGTTATGTTGTCATTCGATAAGGTGGGCCGACGTTTACTGTATTGTGCGTAACCACCTATGCACTAAGAAGCCCAAACCATAAGATTGCAACGATTCCAACAGGACTGTTAATTATTAATTATATTAAGTCAGAATGGGCACAGAATGCATCCACTGTGTACAGTAATGATCACAATCAGGTGTCAATGTTCGTTGCATCCTCACTGACAAAAGAGTCAGACTTCTGAATTACTGGTTCCCAATAGGATCTTCTAAGAAAATCTTACCTTTTTCCCCTTGCAGGTCACACTTTCGAGTCAGTGGCTCCAGTTAGCGTCCTCCAAGTCAACAAACTTTCGCGTCACAAACGTTCGGGATGTGTCAGGAGGTTATCGTTGTCCTGATGGACCATTTTGGTCGTTCTTCTTTTCTTTCCTAACTGATCCTGATTATCTTCCCTTCAGATCCAGAAAACTGGTAAAGACTGCCAATTTCAATGGCCGTACTGTCTGACAAATAGGTCAGTAAATTGCTTTGGCAAGCACTTCCTCTGTCCGAAGAGCGGGTTTACGATTCTAACACTGTCCTCCACGTGAATTCGGCCCCGGATATTGTTATGAATCACCAATTTTTTTCCGCGTTCTCTGTTGACGAAACGGTCAAATCTCTCGGCTAAACTGGAGTGGGAAATGCACTGGGTTCCGGAAAGACGTTGCTTATTTGTCACATCCACACTTATGCCAGCAGAAAGTAATTCAGACACCATCAGGTGCGCCTTCTACCACATCTTCTTTGGGCTTCTAGGTCAAACTAGGTACTCAGAGATCACTGTGCTTGTTGATGATATAAATGCAAAGCCTGATTGTCTTACTTTTGAGCAGAAGAGGTCAGATGATATGTTTCTTGCCCGGGTGCATCGTAATGAAAATCGCAATCGACTAGTATAATTATTGATAAGTAACAGAATTTTTGTGGTTTTACATAAGTTGAACATCAATCCAAATTGACTGCGGTTGTCGCATTTCCACAGACTTCTCATTCAAGCTGTTTTGAAACGGCCCATCAAACACCCAAATGGCGATGTAACTATAATCATTGAGTCGTATTCAGGACCGGACCATTTTTTGTCCAGACGCGACCACCTTATGTGTATTCGTAACCTCTGAGATACACCAACCTATCGTATCTTCTCATGTGATGCCTACTGAAGGTTCATCGCACATTGTTGTCACTGACATTGGTTTATTCAGTACAAGCATTGTGAGGTCTTGACCGGTATGAGGCTGTGAATCTTCTAAAGACGGACGATGTACAATTTCAACAATTAATTTCTGTAACCTTATGTTCGTTAGTGACACCAGTCATGCTGTCTCGGGTGAGTCTGATGCCTACATTACAAAATCACACCAGAGTTTGTTGCGAAATTCAATAACCCATGATTCGTCGCTCTGAGTGCTGTGTGGATAATCAATACACTCCAAGTAACACAACAAACACAGGTTCAGCTTTCGATGTTTTCAAGCTTTCCCATCTGTTGGCGCACCGGAATCAAGTTCAGCGATTGGATTAACTAACAAGTTGACCTTTGTGGTTTATGAGTTCAGAGAAGCTCATCCAAACTGCCGTTCATAAAAGCGGGGCATTTTGGAAACCGATATTAAATATCTGTAGTCCTACAGTACGGACGAGCTATTTGAGGTGCCACATGCAGTAAGAGAAATATGTTCAGAGATCAAGCGCTTCGATTTACTTTTTGAAAGTTTGAATTGGTGCTGAACGTAACTGAGACGTTACGATTGTTTCACCCAGAGATAAAACTGAGTTTCCACGGCGAATATTTATGAATTAACTACTCAAGCGTGGAAACACCGGTAAAGAAAATAAAACATTAGTTAGAATGCTACACAAAAAATGTATGCCATCAGTTTTCCTCAGATATATTACTGATAGAAGGAAAGAATAGCAATGAAAACACAATTGGGCACATGGGTAACTGGCACATTATAGGGAAAATCTTGGGAAGTGTTCATTAGGTGCTCAGACTAAGTCAGCAACCGATGTACAGATGATAATGTATAACACGGGAGACACTAAGAGTTTACTGACCAGTGAATCCCTCCACGTCTATCCAAATGATTGTCCATGTTCACATAGAACGGACGTTATATGAAGGTACCACACAGTTAATTGTCAACTTTCATGTCACCTACGTGCAGCGATTCAAGATCAGTGCACTGTAAGGGTTTTACGCGAAGTTGTATGTATGTAGTTGTATGTATGGACTAGATAACAAAATTTCTGCCTCTTCTGGTCTGCAGTAATCTTAAAATACTTCACGGTCTACAGTTCCTCAAAAGCATATATTGGTTCACTTGTACATACATAATTAAAACCATTGAATTAAGATGACCGCGAAATGCAGATCAAGTTCTGTTCAAAATTAGTCGCTTTTCAAAGGCCTTACCATCTTCAAAACTATAAGCAACAGACTTTACATACCACCTAGAAGGATTTGGTTCGCAAGTTAGTTAATTGTATGGTTTAACTCAACACCAGTTTCATGCAAGTACTTGAAAGATACATTACCAGCCTGAAACACATCACTTCGTGTACCGTTTCTGTGGTTCTCAAGATATGAATGGCTATCAGCAGAAAGTAGTTTGTGTTATTGTCCAACTTCATCAACTGAAGCATCCCCAAAAGCTTGCTCAGTTTCAGTCAACGAGCATTTTACAACATTACGTAATTCAGTCAATTCTACAGAATGGTCTGAGCAATTCGCGAGGTAAATCCGAAGTAGGTCAAAGTCCACTGGTTGATAAATTAATGACCGACTCCATTAGTTCAGTTTCTCCAACTTCATTCACCCGGAAAGCATTTGTTAGAAAAATAAAATATCCCGACCAGGCGACCACACGCGGATCGAACAAATGGGGTACTTTTGATCCTGTCCTAATAATAACTTCAATTTTGTACAACGACGATTTAATTGTTGCGCAACTATTAAGTACTACTCTGCGAGATCTCACAATGATCCGTACCCAGTAATTAAGGATTTACGTGACTTAACGTCGGAACACCAAAAACAAGCTCACTGGCTGAACTTCTGTTTTATTTTTAAACCGAGTGGGGCTGTTCAGCGGTCACAAGCTGTAATTGGTTGGTTAGGTTTGCCTACGGCTAGCTGGATTGTATGTAAGTTTTAAAAGTGCTTTGGAAATTATGTTTTCTTTGTTATGCGTGTAACATATTAATAAAGCATATTTATTTGTACAAACAGAAGTCGGGTGGGACTACCGAGGCATGATGTCCAAATCATGACATTTCAAATATATTATAATCTCATTACAGATGACTATAATCCTACCAATCACGTGACTACTTGGAGTGAATCTGCCCGCGTGTTCAAACATCTTAAGTTAACTGAACGAAATCACTTGGGTCAAGTGTTATTCGTTCTCTCTCATCAGTTTCCAGTTTGGGTGAGCCTGGTTCAACTTCGAGAACTCGAGTTTATCGAGCACTTTATTCTCACATAGTCAACGTTTCTGACGGCTTCTCGGTGACCTTTCGGAGCAACCGGAAACGCATACTCCAGTTTGCTGAGGCTTTGGCCATTAAACGTCACAGTCCCCCCTGTGTGTTCAATAACAATTTGTGCTGGCACTGCGGCTACCCTGGTATTCAGCATTCTCCCACAATTTTGATTTTTCATTTTTGGTGTCTGTCCGTTTAATCCCTTAAGCCATGACTTCCGCTCTGTGGAATTTTGACTCGTTTAAATTAGTTACACGTCCATGTGTGATCAGAATGTACGAAATGTTACTGCAAATAACATCATAGGAATTACGTCTTCTCATTGTTTTATTCAAATATTCTTCATTTATTATTTGTTGTTCGGAAGTGTTTTATCTCCAGATCTTTCGCATAAATCGCCTGTTTGATAATGCAATACAAAATTGCACTAAGACGTTCCAGTAATCATTCTGTCCACTCTCCCAAATGATTTTCATAACGCTCAATGTTACTGTAGCTTCCATTGTTGAAAATTTCCCATCGGAAGCCAACTTCGTGAACAGAGTTGGTTTGTGTTTTTGTACTGTTTGACGGATTTGTCTTTACAAATTACAGGGAGCCGAGACCACCTTGGGTTACATTTTACTGTATTATCAACCTAGAAGTCACAAAACGTAAACACAGAAAACAAACAAAACATTCTTATCCAAATTGCGCTCAAGGTAAATAAGTTTCACAACAAATTGGTCAGCCTTAGTAATTACAGGTCTGTCTCATCGAATTAACTGGTGTCCATTCCGATTGAGAATTCTGCTTCCTTGTGTATAACGGAATTTACTGTGCTCAACAGAGTTCGTAACTTGCGAGCATTTCCTCTAGGTCGGACAAACGGTACCAGCATTTCGTCAAACATACAATTAAGAGAGCAGTGTAGGGAAAGGCGCCATATTTTAATCTGCTTCCACTGTTTCGAGTTTTCGCATGACCACTGCAAAGTCACTTGAGTTACTGCAGCAGTAACTAAGTAACAGTTGTCTGCTAAAGGTATGTGATTATACCGTGCGCGATTGTTTTAATCTTCAGCTAATCTTCCATTTTCTTGGAAGTTTGAAAGTCCGATTTTACTCATCGCTCGTAACATATGGTCAGCTTTCGGTCAATATATCCTACGTCAACTTTGATTTTAGTCACTGTCCGACTATTTGGTGACATATGGACTATACAAAGTCATGAACCAAACGTAAAGCTTAAACGTTCATCCGCATTTGCACGCTATTCCACAGGTCAAAGTGAGTATTCAAGATAGCGTTCCAACAGTTACTTTTTGCATTAAGCCGAATTAGTGGATACGCAACAAATGTGACTACACGGAGTTTACGCATTCACATGAGAGCATTGTGGTTTTCTCACCCAGATAGACAAGCCAACTTGCCTTCTTCTAAAAGAAGCAATACACCTGAGTTTTGCTGTTGTTCTAGCTCATCAACGGGGTACTTGCTTGCCATAGTTAGCATACGAACTTTGGTATACCGAAATTAGATATTTGACTTCGTTCAGAGTCCAAATTGTCGTAATATATAAGCGGGTGAGCAAGCAGCAACCGTGTGTCCACCCAAGATCACTAAGGTACCTGAACGTTTAAATAGGATGATTCCGATCCTAAGAAGCTAGGGAAATGGCTCACACACGAAAGAGTGGCTGGATTTCATATTCAAGCCATAGCACGAACGTGCGAAACTGACGAACTTAATAAAGAACAAAACACAAATCTATAGCTTCTTTTAGACAACCGGCAGTTGAAGAATCTTCGGACCTGTAGTAACAGCAATAGGTTTTTACTACATTAATAATGCCTACTGTCAGGTTCCTGGCGTTGTGGTTAACACACTAGTCTTACAAGCACGAGGATCAAAGCGCCGACCCCGATCCAGACAAGGATATACACTACTGATGAGCCCGAATAGAAGTAGAGTTTGATTCTAGTGCTCCCTCTCGAAGAGGATTGACCGAAAGACTTATCTGTATGCGAAATCTGCGATAGGCATCGTAAACAAAGCCTCGGATGGTTTGAGAAGCTCTGTCAATGTCGAACGGTAT
>JTDE01002323.1:0-10647 GCA_014338405.1 Paragonimus skrjabini miyazakii | reverse complement strand
GAATGTTCGGTGCAAACAGTATGGTTTTCATTAGGATTTGTAGGAGTGCGGGAAGTAAGTTTGATAGGTAATGTGCAAACTAAAGAAAAAAGGAGTCTGCAGTAATCATGAATGGTCAGACTGGATGTAAAGTAAGTTTAGAAGAACAAATCGTCACCGAGGTTCATCAATAAGCAAAAAGTCAATAGTTTGTTTTGTCCTGCTACTTGCTAAGTGATATACACTCCGTGGTTAATGCTGACCGCGGTCTGCTCAAAATGCAGTCGGTGCGAATTACTTACTAGTTGATCGACAACAACGGTCATGGCCAGTATTTTACAACTGTGGTCAAGTCTGCCACGTGAAACCTGATACTAACAGCAACGGAAACAAGAGATTTTGGCGTATAAGTAAATGAAAATGTGATGGAGGACAAACGTATATTAAGAACATTTTACCGGCATATTCCTGGCAAAGTCTACCTCGTATTTAGTAGCCAGAATTTCAGAGAAGAAGATGGTTTATTTAAAAAGGGATGTTTATAACTTATCCGTTCTAGTTTGAGTACTCTTTGGACACTGCTCCAATGAAACTGAGTGTCTCTGTATGGTGTCAACAACGGCTACTCAACACAAACTCATAACTTGTCTGTCGCTAGCTTTGATTTATAACTATACTCGTTGAAAAACCTCTACACATATACAACACCAGGTACAGTGACCAGAATCCCATATTACTCTGAATGGTTGTTAGTGAAGTGTTACTTTCATTAGTGAAAAAGGAGATAAATTCGAGTCCCGAAAGCCGTTCAATCCGAATTTAACAAACGAGCAGCCTAGCTTTAATTTATCGCAATGCATATTGTCACAAATGATCAAGTTGAAGAACTCTCAAATCTGTAGTATATCAAGTGGGTTCTACAGTAATTTACTATATGAACTGGGAGAACAAAGCAAGCCGTCCCATCTGCTTTTCGAATGCACACTGACTGAACTCAGACAGATTACCGCGACGAATAAAAAGGAGTTATAACCAAAACCTAGTGTTTACCAATTGTTCTGGTAAGTACTACAGGGGCGTCAGTACATTCGAAATAATATTGACCAATGATAACCGTCGAGTAATAATGTATTCCAAATTTACATTTTCCATGTGCAATATATATTATAAACTACGAAGTTGCGGATCTCGGCAAAGTGACGAAGTGTTTGACGAAAATGGACGGGTTACCGAAAGTAAGTCTCCGGTGTGGTTTTCGTCATGCATGATTATTCAGAACAAAGAGGCTTCCGAAGAGATAATCGTAAAATGGTCTGAACCACAGCGAAAATCTGCATTTCAATCTTCAGCAGGAATTGTTCTAACCTGCCTTGGAAGTGCAGTGGGAGCCGGGAATATTTGGCGATTCCCAAGAATTTTGGCAACTCACAGCTACTCGAAAGGTAGGCGATCAAATACCTACTTCTGAAACCGTTAAAATTGTGTCTAAACTTAAAATTTACGTTTGTTGTGCAATCCTAAAGGATACAATTATAATATACTCACGCAGGGTATGTACGAAAAACCATATGAAAATTAGTTACAACTCACTTCTAGTAGCAGAAGTCATACATAAGTAGATTTTTCACCTCACCCCCCTTTCTCTTGAAGAAGAAATTAAACCAGAATATCACTCTTACTAGTGCTCCTCAATGGTGTACGTCTTCCTTGCAAACTCTAGTTTCAACACCTGTTTAGATTCACATTTGGCCACGCGGTTGACAAAAGCACCGTTTGTATACCACTATGTAGGATCGAAACACTATATTTAAACGCCTCCTGAAATGTGGTTGTAAGGTTCAGGTCGTCGATCGATTCGACGCGACGTAATAGCTTACTTACTAAATCCATTGAATAATCTCACTGTTAAGACTTTATGGTAAAGGTGAAGTTCTATAATTCAGTAGGCATTTTGGGGGTGGATTGTGTACTAAAAGGGAGTCTGAGATTTAATGAGTGAGCTAGCCAAGAAATGGCTGCCTCTTCTCTCCAGTTAGTCAGGCAACACGAGCATCACCCACAGGTGAATATGTTTACTGGTAGATGCAATGATTTGAGCGTTTCTACTATGAGATCAACACCATGACTTTCAACGTGGTCATCCAGCGGGCACAAACACTGGAGTACGTGAATAAAATTTTCATAAAGCTCATGAAGAAGGGAACATTAGGGAATTAATAAATAAAATAATTTTCATAAGAGTTATGCTTAAACAAAGCGATGACATGGTATTTCCGGTAACTCCCTTCGAAGTTTTAATTTTGAAGATTTCAAACATAAGTAACTTGTAATTCACATGGTTGTTAAAGTCTACAAAGCACCTTATCAACTAAAATATATGGATGCAGCCCAGATTGTAACGCAAAATGCATGCTGGGACAACAGTTCATTTGTTCTCATCAGTTACGTATTGGAGGTGAAAGCCGAATGGATAAGTAATAGGATGTACACAGTGGAATTAATAGAGTTTGACTAGTTAGTAGTCATAGGTCGATTCTAGGAACGTGTCTGAATAATCGAGATGTTTTTCAGTACACAACGAAATAAGATATTCGATGATTTGGATTAGATGAGTGCGACAACTGATTGGCAGATGAATAAAGGATTCAAATGTCATGTGTTAACTAACAAGACAGCCAGTGAATTGAGTAGAATACAATCGATTAATTCACACCGAATTCATAGGAACAAATTGAATCAAGGGTGACACGAATACAAGAGAACAATTTGGAAAACAATATGATTTTAGCGATAAAGAGATGAAGCACCATAAAGGAAAAAGATAATCAGTGATCAGCTCCTGTAAAATGGTTTACCAAGGAGATGTTAGGTTTACTACAATCTGCTTCTGGACATACAAAGTTAGTTTCTTAAGTTGCTTAGCTATCGTTTGGTAAGAATTTTGAACGCTTTTGTTTTTGATTTGACAAACAACACGGAACGATGTACTCTGGCTAAATTCAAACAATCGTTTTGTTATGGCACTCTTAGTAATCCCAATTTTTGGTATCCGGAAGCAATTTCGGGATATGCTTTGAGAGGCGAATGCGTAGTGCCTTCGCTAAATAACCTATATGCCGCCGTTTGCACCCACAGGCAACTTCATAAATAAGGTTTGATATGGCTAGCGTTGACACAACGTTTTTTCTGATAGTTCAGATTGATAGGGGTCGTAAATAAATTGTACTGAGTAAAGGTCCGAACTACCGTTCGGTTGTCGATGGTTTGTCAACGATGATACCAGCTGCGACCTCCGAACAAACGTCTAATCACAATAGCACTTTCAGGTTAATTGAACCAACTTCCTGTTTTAGGTGCAGATCAGACGTGAGCTGCAATGTTTGCTCACAAATCAGTGTATGTACTTCGTTGGCCTGTATTGCGGTCAACGCAGAATCATATCATGTATGGCTCCAGAGGCCAACTGCAGTCTCCCAGAATAGTTTCACATATCTTTCCGAGACCTATATTTCGTTAAACTGGGCAACGACTACAAGAATATCTCTATCTTTAGAAAGAGTTGTACAGACGAATTCTTCTTTCCGAAGCTGCTATCCTACGTCGTTATTATCATGCAACTTACTTTATCCAAAACAAAATGTTATTCCGAAACTTATTAGGATTTTTGCTTAAGTGTCAATATTGATTGCTGATCTCAATAAGTTGTGCTGTAAACGTTCGATTTGTGAAAATTCAAGTTTATTTAAGTTCAATGTGCGTTAACAAAGTACCGCTACGTTAACAGTTCCTTTGTTCTCCGGATTCATCATGTAAACATATTCAAAACGAGATATGTATAGGGAAATTCAACGAAGGTTTTTGATTATCTTTACTTATTGGACAGTGAAAAAAATTAAACCGGTTATAGAATATTGATTTCAATGTGGTTATTCATTTATTTCATGATTGGACAGGAACAGACGCTCACAATGAAAACGATTCACATAGCCCAGTTGATGTCTTTAAGACGATTTAGAAAATTAACAACAGGTGATAAAGGGAGCTATTAGAAGTTTAACGAAACCAGAAAACTGGAGGACGAAAATCATCAAACTTGGACTAATGCCTTATACGTCTCAGTAAGAGAAAAAGTAATGTTTAAATGTTTGAACAAAACATTTCACAGGTCAACCTTTGTTTCGACGGTTGACAAAACAACAGTCATAGGTGAAGTGAAAGTAAGAAATAGTTTGGAAATCACGTGATGTGAACAAAAAATGAATTTTCCTGCATCGATAATGCGTAACCATCAGCTTGTATCTTTAAACTTCTCCAAGTATATAGGTCTAATCTGGCACAGAGTAAATGAACTACATAAGAGCGTTCTTTCCAGAAGTCTACGATTCACACTTCCAACTGTCCATTGTCTTTCACACTTGTCATACACTGGACTCCATCAACGTCGTTTAAACAATACTGTCACTTTCACAAGTTGAAAGAGTTAAATCGTTCAGGCTGATGTTCTGACACACTCGGATAGACAAAAGGCTTCCACTTCACTTCCAATACCACAGTAAACTGATGGTTATCTGCACGGTTCTTCTTAAATCACTCGGTGTTATTAGTTAATAACTTATCAAATTAACGTTCTTAGTATGAGTTTAGTATGAGTCTGAGCGTTCAGACTTGATAATTCGGTCGTGCCTAGCGTGAGGCCAATGAAAGAGTGGTCAAAACGGTTGCATCTTGAAGACGCAGTCGAAATTCAAATCCCGGCCGTGATACGGATATACTCTGCTGACGGAAACTAACAACGTTCAGTATGTGAGTATATGGTTTATTTTTGAAAGAGGCTAACTTGAGTGACTAGTTGAATGTAAAAGCCTTAATAACATATGGGTTACATTTAATCTGATATTCGATAATATTATTTCGATATTGTTGATATTTCTCCAAATCCTGATTGTTGTATTTCAGTAGCTGACTTAGTAGTGAATTAAAGGTGGACCTTCGGGCGACGCTCACAAAAATGTATGCATTAGGTGAATAATAAAAACTTTGATTATGCACCACAAAATAGTACAAAAGGTAAACATTTGACGGCCTAGAGATTGGTAATAGTCTGACAAATTCTGTATGAAATGTCAGTTTGTGACCGCTTGATAGAAATCAGTACTGCTCTCCAATGGTTTACTTGACCTTGGACCCATTACATATGGAACAATTTTTCGGGTCCACTGCACTGGTTGTTACTTCTCAGCGATTTAGCCCTCTGTAAAATGGGGCAAAACCATGAAACATGGTGAAGAAAACTGCGGGAGGTTTGTAATGCCGATACCACGTCGGTCTCACTCAAAATTCCGCGAGATAATCAGACGTTGTTGCTACCCCAATATAGGATACCTCAGTTTCTTGAACCTAGCTCTTTACTCTCTTTAAAATAGAACTTTTGCGATAAAATTTATCACATAATCATTTATAATAACCGGTCAGTTGAGAAGGTAGGAAACCAATAGTAAACCTGTTTGAATTGTTGAAACATTGTTACTTTTCGCAGTATCTTCAGTGGTATGACTTTCTTGAATTTTCAAGAAGATATGTCTAAACAATTAGATTTTCTTTCTTTCAGAATGATTAAAACAATGAGTTCTTGTAACACACTCACGATTTGATTATAATTCTGTTATTCCATCAGGTGCTTTGACTTTTTACATTGCGTGGATTATTTTACTGTTTTTCTGGTCAATTCCAATAATTCTGGCTGAATACGCCATCGGACGATTTGCAAGAAATTCGGTACCTGTAGCATTTTTCAAGTTCCTTGGCAAACACTTTATCTGGGTTGGTGGTTGGTTGGTTGCCACTATATTCTTTCTGAGGTAAGTGTAAAATGTATACAACCTTCAGTTAAGGTAAAACGTTTTTCAACCACTCAGTTTTTATTTTAATAGCTTGGTAGTATTATAACTGTGGTACTGCTCAGTTGTGGCTGGCGCTTTAGATAACAAAGTCTGGATGAGCAGCGAGACGCAAAACTTTATTCCGGATATAAGAATGAATCAAATAGGAAGAAATGACAAATTTTTACATTTTCACTGACTGTGTAATTACTCCAGTTATCAAAAGGCTACACTGTGTGCCTTCTATGAACGCGTCGTATAGCCAAATCTGATAAAAAAATAACCAACTGATATCCTCAAATATTGATGTACACCAAACTGCCGCTAACGTTTTTCTAGTTAAAGGCACAGTTTTTTTCTGTCATCATTGCTATCTGATATAGGAATACTTAAGCACTTTCCGTGAGGGAAGTATAACAACAATATATGCCAACTTGAATGGATTTTTTATTTGCTTAAGAGTCTTCTACGTCAGTCGTTGTGGTGTTTTCTCAGGCGCATCACAATGACTTTGAAATGACAGTTCGCTTTGTTTCTGACTAAAACTGACGTGATACTTTCTCTTATGAAGTAGACCACAGGAGAACGGCGTAAGGTTTTTCTTCTGTTCTTTGCACCTATGCTGTTTCTTGAAAATCGACTGAATAACAACGAATGGTACAATATACTTATGACGAACTCATATGACAACAATAGAATGGTGTCACCCCCTTACTATTAACGCCAGTTTTATTGATCGAATTTGCTACAGTTATCAGCTATCATGCTAGGCTCTTATGTTAGGGTAATCTCTTCGACGGTGTCATTATTCTCGTGTCACTGCTGTTATGACACACAACTCAGGGACACCCACGGGAATAACCCTGCATTTTGGTATTACTGTGCGAACCGTCTGAGAAAACACTAACTCACTTGAAGGGGACACTATGGATCAGTTAGCCTACCAAAAATGTTTTACTTCCTGCCATCTTGTGCAGAACTTAATCGTGTAGTGGTGTTGTTTACTTATACCATGGATATCAAAGTTAACTGACTGTGTATGTGGTAGTTCGCATATATTGTTGTGCCACCTCATGAATGAACTGAGTGAGAGTCGATCCCTGTTTTGTTCGTTATGTACGAGAAAATCTTGATGCCAGCAGGCAACCATCACTGAGTGATAAACACATTCGGTTCAATCGTGGTTCGACGTGTCAATCCATTTTTCTATTGGTTGTATCGCTGTTGAATACGACCTCAAGCTATCCCGGCTGATTGTAAAAGATTCAGTAACGAGGCGCGTTAAAATTTCCTGAACGTTGCCAACAGGGGCATTATATGTGAAATCGACACAGTAACTGGCTTCAGTAGCTTCGCTTCGGCCTTCACCGACGAATGTGTCGATCACTGCACGACAGGTTCCGGGGTTGTTGACGCTTATCTCCTGTCGATGCACTAGTTTGACCTTACAGCGAGTGGCGTGTTGCGTGTCACAGCTGAAATCATTTTGCATCGAGCCGTTCCTGACACTATTGTACCAAGTTCGAACTGCTTGTTGGTTATCAACAGTGTTCAGGTGATTTTCAGACCAACAACCAATCAATTGATTCAAAAACATTTTCTACAACTAAGACACCTAAGTTTCATATTTTATCTGATTTACAAATAGTGAATTGCTGCAAAAATAAATTACGAAATTAAGACTGGTTTTGATCAAGCTGATGTTCACCTATCTAAAATTATTGTTCACCTAGTAGCATTGACTGGCTTCGCACATTTTTGGAGCCGTTAACAACGTGTGGCAGATAATTTGGCATTTATATCATTTCAGTTTTGAACACCAGGCAGATAGCCTCAAGACGTATAAGATGAACTACAGTTTTGTTCACCTGGCTAGTTTTGCTTGCTAATTACGAAGTTGTTGCGTCTTTCACAGCAAATTTGACCTGAACATGAAAAAGTGTTGACTCATAACGGTTTGCTTTTTGTAAGTTCGGTTGTATTACGTAATTAAATTTCCCATCCTAGTGATCAAGCAAAGAAAGAAGAAAATGGATTTACAGGAAGTGATTCCCGATCTACGGAAAAAATGTGTTGGTGGTAAATTCAAACATTCAAATGGTACACAAAACAGGACGTACACGAATTAACCACTAGCTAGTTAAATTATCTCGAGTCATTCGTACATATTAGGGTATGTAACAATCTGCCTTTCTTGATTCTATTAAGCAGTCAAAAAGTAGAATCAGCATTACCAGCCTCAGGTTATCAAAAAAGACAAATGAACCAAATCCTCGGTTTTTATAGCAATCTTATAAAGTGCCATAAAAGAAACAGCTGTTGCACGTTGAGTAGAAGAGTAGAGGAACATTGTTAGCCGGATAGACAGTACTTACCTGATTTGGTTTGTATTGGACGTTTAAAATTTTCATCACACCGAGACGGTTGCAGAAGGAAGTCAACTGGAACTATACGCCACGTTCCAAATGGCATTAAGCACACAACATAAGTAGTTGCAAAATTCATGCCTCACAAACCAACATCAACCTCACGCAGAATACTAAAGTGGCAAGTCGAAATTGCTGATAAATGAATCTATAGTCACCATAGATCATATGTTGAGAATATTGTGTCGGTCAAAGCTGGTTAAGTATATCCAAATGAACGCAGACTAGCTTTTAAGAAGTGCGATTTAATTGCGCTGTTCCACACTCACGAGGAACAAGCAGGACACACCTGCAGCATGAGCAAGACAAAATCCCTACTCCTGTAAACACTTAGCACATAAGATCTAGTGTACATCACGCGGTTCATTATATGTATGCAAAATAGAAGTAACACAGTTGGAACTCAAATAATGGCAGATGTAAGCATTGCACATTGGTTTGTCAGTACTACATTCATAGTTATACGAGTTGTTTCCTAGGTTAAACAACGTGACCGATCTGTCACTGAATACGTTTGAAAATAATTGCTAAGTCTAGGTTGGGGTTTAGTTCAGGGAGAAAGTTTTCTGGGATAATTACTTCAGGTTGACTCAGTTGTTTCTTAACGTTTCATGAAACCGCATATGTTTTGGAGTAGAATGGTCTTATATGATTATGAATATACATATTGAGTTGATATTGTGTTATGAGATCAAAAGGTTCACACAGACCAACGTTACGACTTGTTTGCAGGCTTCAGATGCATTGTTGTTCCTAGTAATAGTAGTCTGCAAATGAAACGCAAACACCATTTCTGTTGCACACTACTTAATCTGTATCAGTAAGGCGGCGTAGATCACAGCTCACTTTTAGGGATGTAATTTTCTGTTATGCAACTCATACGGTACTGGTGAACCAAGAAAAAATGCTAACATCCATAGCTTGTTTTCTGTTCAAGACAAACATTATGAATGAATTGGATTGCGATTTATAAAACTGGAAACAACAACGAAAGTGCAGAATGAGTTTGTGGTGAGTAACATACAAAGATACAGTCATTCACCTTAATGGTGTTGAAGGTGTATGATAAACAGGAAGCAGTAATGGGCAACGAAATACTCAGAACTTGATTTTGTTCACAGTCTACACATTTCGTCCATCCAGATCAGGGCATTTCTGGTACAGTTGTATGTAGTACACTATGTATGTAAGTATGTATGTATATTTCATAAAGACTAGGATAGATAATCTATTTATGGAATAATGACTGCAGTTGTTAGCATAATTTAGGGGTATATTTCTATGAGAATTTTACACGAACAGAATAGAATAGTAGGGTTGGTTTCTATTGGTATCACATGTTTTGCAAAAACTTTTATTATTCTAAACGTGCAAATTCGGATTATTTTAGTGCTTACTATGCGGTGATCATCGGCTGGTGTATATACTACTTCTATATCTCATGCACAGCGGCGGCTCTTCCATCTACTGAAGAAGACGGATTGACTCTTTTTAACGATTTTGCCCGGGTAGGTTCAGTTAGGTATTCTTTGTGTGCTGATCTCACAGTGAACATCCATTCTGTAGTATCTTTAATATAACAGGTTGAAGTTTTCCGCCAAGTATTATTGAGCGCTTTTAGAAGTTCGTTTTCCTGAAGTAGCTCAATGAAACTTCATTGATATGTACGTTGTCTTCCGTGATGGTATTCAGATGGCATCGTTATGATTGTTTCTACGGATTCGTCGCAAAAGTCCAACAGAATAATACTCGGGATGATCCCTATGATCGAAACACACACGATAATGCAGTATAGGCTTTTTGAGTTGACCCCATATACTGCTATCAGCCCTGAAGAACATAGTTCACAGAGAAAAACACACAAAACTGTCTAAGTTGGAAGCGAAATATGATTCTGTTCCAGAATGGAAATAAATAAATAACAACATCACCAAGGCAAAATACGATTCTGAACTGAAGGTCTGAAAGACTGATGGTGACTACCAAAATTATTATTTACTGCGGTAACTACAAGATTTGGTTCTGAGTGATACCCCTAACAACAGTTTATTTGCAACGGTTCAATAAATCTGTGTAATTTCAATCTGTTCGTGATTTCAGTGATAGAATGATTTTGTGTAGATACTTACTCGACAGCGTATTTCATACCTAACTGAGTAGGTTTTATTTCAGGTAGCGTTTGTTCAAGTGAATTTCCAAATGCGAACGCTTAAAAAGTGGAACTTCTTCATTTTGGTTCCGTAAAATTCCCAGATGAGCGAAGGTTTATAAACTGGGTGGGGAGATTAGCCAACCTATCAAGAGCTAACGTTTGTAGATGTTTCATGGGTCAAGAAGAATACTCAAGCACTGCTATCGGGTTA
>JTDE01002322.1:119063-135601 GCA_014338405.1 Paragonimus skrjabini miyazakii | reverse complement strand
ATACAAGAAGAAGGAACGACCGTTTTGAAAACGCAAAGCAAAACAACTCGTTCAAAACTTCTTCGGGTTCACCAATTATTGGAATTTGTAGGATCAAGTGAACCAAAGACGGCCGGTTAAGAATAAGCCGACGAGTACACAAGGAGTATAGTGTCAATACGTGACGTCGATGTGATAGTGAGTGAATAGTAATACGAAACCATAACACAAGGGAGCAGTAAGCGAGCGCACAGCATGAGTCGTACGTTCAAGTACAAGGGGTACTTATGGGTACTCCGACTCGTTCAGACAAACGTGAAACGTTGAAAACAAAAACAGTACAAATGGCAATCGTAACTCTAGCATAGTTAGTAATAAACAAATAGAGTCCCTACAACCTGTCTAACAGAATATTATTCAGTCGGTGCTCACTATTTGAAACCGGTTGACAATGAAAATTTAGAGTTAGCGCGTGGACCCCTGAGTAATGATATCGACCCTGGAAAATAGAGTGTACAGAGAAAGCACGTCAAGTTAGCGAGACACGGAGCGAGTTGTGATTTTAGTTTCGGGATGGATATTAAAAATTAATAGCTTGACTAAAACAAAAGTAGATGAAAAAACTAAAATCATCAAAAGTGTTAGACTGAATGCGATTATCAAGAATATTATTTACGACAGTCGTTACATGCTTGCTAGTTCGCACCACGTTCCGGTTATCTGCGTCAATTGATGAATCTAAACAAAGACGAAACCGATCGTGGATTGTCTGGTAGATGGTAACACTACGTAATACCAAGCAATCACTAGTTTATGCTAGTTAGGTTTTGATCAGTGCAAACAGATAGTAATTTAAGGAAGATAGTGTCTAAACGTATTAGCAAGGGTGAAAAATTTAGACAACAAACTTGAAAGTTGCTCTCATCACCACATAAATGTGGGTGAGTGCATGTGATAGTTCGTAACCGCTCGCAAATGGCAGTAGGCACGTGACAATCAGGCTTGTCGGAAAACGTGGCGTACAAATAAGTTGAACAAAAGTGTACCAACTTTCACGTGACGGCAATGTGATACACTGAGTGCCTACCTTTTGATAAAAAGTATGTTTGGTTCATAGGACGTCAAATAGCTGAGGTATGAATATTGCGAAATACGTTATTGAAAAGGAGCCAAGGAATAAAATAATGATATGAATTAAAGGCGTACAATTAAGGAATTTATTATGGCAGCTCTGACGCAGTAGATTATCTGAATAGCCAACCTATTCTGCACTTTGGTTTAACTCAAGCCAGTGAATGTGGTCGAATAAATCTGTATTATGTGTTCCACTAAATAAGCCACGGAGCAAAGAAAATGAGGTTTTTATAATTACACATAATTACGGTTAAGAACAGCAAATATAATTCCACGCGTCGAACCGGTGCATTGTAATCGGGGAACGGGGTTTTAGAAATTGCTGATTTGTAACTGGTCGCTAAAAGTAAGTCTGAACAAGATGAGACGTATCATCCCGTTTCGGGCGTAAAAGCAACGTGAACATTTTGGAATGGAATGGAAAACTAGTTCCCATCAAGACGGATAAAAGTGACACTACGGTCACATTGAATAGACGAAACCTCAAGATGAACACATGGCAACATTTAGACGACAGATAAAATCGGAAAGTATAAAACGTGAATCTCAATAGATTCACGTTTTATACTTTCCGCAAGCTAGGTGAGGATTTATGAACGACTGTCTCGGACGTCTATCACTTCTAGTGGTGTTCGATCTCCTCCTTCCTGTTCAGTATCGTCATGGACGACATTCTGGAAGATGCACTTGGGGAATCCTTTGAGCTAGGTGTTGAGCTAATTCCCGGCGCCAGGTTGGCCAGTATGGTCTATTCGGATGACATTGTCTTGCTTAGCCCCTCTGCCGAAGACATGTAGGTCATGCTGGACAGGGTAATTGACTAGGCTGGTTTGTATGGAATTCGCTTTGCACCTTCGAAGTGTAAAGTACTGCTTCAGGACTGGGCATTCCCATTCCTATGTTCTTTATTGTCGAAAATCCACCTGAAATTGTAGACACCTTCACATACTTCTGTAGCATTATCTTGTCAGTCTGGAATATTGTTGATGGTATATCAGCGAGGATAGCAAAGGCACGGGTTGCCTTTACCAACCTGCGTCATATGTGGCGTCGAAAAGACGTTCGGTTGTTGCTGAAAGGAAGAGTATATATCGCTTGTGTACGTAATGTTTTGTCCTATGAATCTGAAACGCAGCCTGTTCACAACGAAGATGTCAACAGACCTGTTCTGTTTGATCATCGTTGTCTCCGCCAATTGGCCCATATTAAGTGGACTGATCGCGTGAGCAATGTGGTCGTTCACCAGCGCGTATTCCGGAATGCTTGGGATGCGCGATCAATTGGTCAACTAACTGTGTCGCACAGCTTGCGATGGTTGGGTCAAGTACTCCGTATTTCATCTGATCGTTTATCATTCCGGGCATTATATATAGAGCCCACCAACAGTTGGGTAGAACGGCGTGATAATCAGGTAACGTAACAACGAAATATCTGGACCCTGACTATTCCATTGAGCAAAATGGGTGGGTGTCTCCTGTCTGGCTGGGATCCTCGTGACTATTCAAATCGCTCCGCAGAAACGCTATCTGAGATGACCGTGTGCCACAGATAGTGAGGTACCTGCATACATACCATTTCTAGTTCATCCGACTACACTTTTATTGTAACTTACCGTTATTATTATTATTATTATTATTATTATTATTATTATTAATCACTCCATAACCCTTCCAGTAACTCTTCTTCTTCTTCTTCTAGGATGTTCCATGTCACTGTTGAGGGTGAGCGGTGGCCGAGCCAGTTCCCTTGTGGTCAGGCTCATGGCTGTTATGATGATGATGAGTCCACTTCCTGGGTTGTTGCGCTTCCTTTTCGCATAGGCTGCAATCAGCCGCAAACTATCCATAATCCACCACGGCACTAGAGGGGTTTGAACAAGTTCAGTGCAATAAAACTGAGCAGTCTGGCTGTTCCAGGGACCAACAGAATGACAAATTACACAAAGTGATCCACTAACGGGAAATCTTATGTTGATCACGTGTAATGAGAAGGACGGCCGGTTAACGATATAAATTTGGTGAATCGTAGTGCCAACAGTAAACGAGGCCCATATTACTTCTCAATTCCATCGCAGGCAAAATCAAACGACGATAATGACGTCAATAGACTCGCATCACACTCACGTGCACAAACTAAAAATAGACTATGTATTCACGGAGAGGTACACCGCATAGTCTGATATCAGACCGGTAATTTCCGTGTGCAATAGTCCGGGTGTCTAGGTCATACAGGTTCAAGCTTCTGCTGCGCACACAGTGAAGGGCAAGTCTTACTAAGCTCAACCCAACCCAATCCAACTCGCAGATAATCATTCAAGTTAAAGCCAGAACTCACTTCGAGTGATTAAACGCATTCACACAAACACGCGCTAGTGAGGCATCAAAAACGTTAACAGTCGCGTCATGAGACGAGGCAAACACACACACACACACAGGCAACAATTAAACTCCATTGCGTAGGTAAATAAAGGGTCTTCTAAGCATGTCAGTGACTATGCGTGATGACCCTTCGAGCTACTTTGGTGTGGTCATCAGGCTTGAGCCGGCGGTCTACGTTGACTAGAACTCCGATTCTTGCAGGTCCAATCATGTAAAAAGGGTCAAAGAGGAGCAGCCAGACAAAAACGTTTCGCGCGTAACTGACGGTGCCAATGTGTTGTGTGTGCCATGTTGGTGTACGTTATGATCTACTAATTACAAATCACATACTTCTTTGCTTTGGCGTTTTATTCGGCGTAATTATCGCGATCTATCAATGTCAGTAATCTGTGGTATGTGTTTGTATGTCCGCACATCTCGATAAATCGCTTTGCGGTGCGGAGATCGTGCCGGTAGTGTCAGTGGTACCTGGTAGACCAGTAGGCAGAGAATGAACGAAGTACAGTCTTCGATCCTTCAAGTTGGGAGTGTGGATGACGCTGGCCGGTTATCCCACAAAAATGGCGCTCGTTTGAGTTAACTGCCGTCCAACTGCCTTGCGGTACAGGTTTTCGATGCAGAGGCTTCGGTTCAGGGTTCTAATCGTTCTCCTGTCTGTGCCCGGGCGTTCTGGTAGTATTCCAAGTCTACATAAACAATGACAATGCAACACAAATCAAATGGGATACTACGTCGACCCTCGCACATGCTACACCTTCTACTGAATAGGTTACCCGGCGAACGTTGCTCAGGAACACGGGGTCTGTCTCGCAGTCGCTGACCACATCAATTTTTTGACGCTAAGCAAATCGCATGGCATCAACTCTTGAATCGTGTCCATGCGCCTGCGACTCGGTCAAGGTAAGTTGGCCACCTCTCTGTGTTTATGGTCAAACTTTGTGTCACACTGATGACACAAGGGATCAGTTCTATGATCAGCTGTCCACCACAGTTTACTGGACGCCTGCGGGTGACCGACTGTTTGTTCTAGGTGACCTCAACGCGCTAGTTCAGCGTGACCCATCAGCCTGCAGGCGTGTCCTCGGGCCACATGAAACTGGTGCGGTCGATGAGGACGGTGATCTTCTGCTCCACCTGTGTGCTACTCATGAGCTGGCTATCACAGACACTTGATTCCAACTGGATGCGAGCGCTACCACGACGCTGACTCGGCCATAAAGCAACCATCACCACTTGCTTGACTACGTGATCGTGTGACAGCGCGACATTCGTGAAATGCTTATCACACGAGTGATGCATTGGGCTACGTACAACACAGACTGTAGGCTGGTCAGGACCAGATTGTTTACTTACGTTTACACGCCCATTTATTACAAATCCTCCAGACAACGGTAGAAACTGGATGTTAAACGAGTGGAGAACTCAAAGACGTGGACTGCCTCTCAGCTTGCAGTTGCTGTTAGTCTAGGAGACTGAATTGTACCCACGACTCACGAGGGTATGTACCAACACCTCAAGGAACAAATCACGGCAGAAGCCATCAAGACGGTTTGTATTCAACGCCAGAAACCCTGGAATGGTTCGGCGAAATCAATGCAGCTATTTCCAGCTTGACACGAGAAAGGAACGTAGCGTTTAATTTCTCCACGATGGACCCGAACAGTGACTTCAAAACAGCCACATTCCTGAGTGTTCACCGTCAACTCACCGAACAGGTTCGCTGAATCAAGGATGATTGTGGGGAAAACAAGGTGAGCTGACGCACGGGTATGCTGATTGCCAACAACAAAAGGGATCCTACAATTACTAAGGGCGCTTGTTGATCCATCCGTTCAGTCTACTAAAGTAGTGATTGATGAAAACCCTGGTTTTTCATGCACTCAAGCGGAGACCATCACGAAAGTCTGGCGGAGGCACGTCGATAGCCAACTTAATCGACCGGGTACCATTGATTGAGAGACCATGAATAGTCTACCACAACAAGTTGTCAATGCTTTATTCAGTAGAGATGCAGGAAGCTACCGTACAACTGCGAAATGGAAATGCTGCCAACTATGGATTGTCAGAGGAATTTCGGAAGCATGTCGATCAGTTTTCAAGGTGCTTTGTACCTGTTAGTTCGCTCTATCAGGGAGGAAGAAGCAGTCTCACGGGAGTTCAAAAATGCTGTGATCGTACCTTTGTTTAAACGTAAAGGTAGCCAGCAGTGCACAGACAGTTAGCTGATCACCAATCCACTTAGCTGCGTTGTAAAGATTTTAGCAAAATCCCTGTTGGGCCGACTTAATGCAGAGGGTTGGGAGGCCAATATTCATGAGACTCCGGACGAGTCGCAGTACAATCGATATGCTGTTCACTGCTCGACAGATTCAGAGGAAGTTTTGTGAATGCAACCAGCCGCTGTACGTCCTGTTTGTGGATTTCATCAAGGTGTTTGATTTCTTGAACTATAAGGCATTCAGGACAGTGCTTTGGAAATCCGAATGTCCAGGGAGGCCCGTCAGTTTGACTAGAATGTTGTATGTGGGTATGAGGGCAGAGTCCCAGCCGACCATTGATGATTTTTTCATTGTCACTGATGAGAAGTACAGTTGTGTCCTAGCCACAATCCTATTTAATTCACAAATGACAGCAATGCAAACAGTTGCTCTTCAGAACTCGCAAGGTGTTGGGGCAGAGCATCACGCGGATAGCCGCCTGTTGAACATTCGACGTTTAGGCGCCCCAAGCTGGCTACGTATTTCAACGATGTGCATGCTGCCATCCACAGATGATACAGCCTTATTTACGAACAGCACAGATTAACCTCAGTGAGTGTCCACGGGTCTCGCGACCGCGACATCCAAATCTGGCTTGAACATAAACAGAGATAAGACTTTCTTTCTTTCAACTTTCTGCGGACGGAAGTGCTGTGTCTGCAACTGGAATCTGCATCAATTGAGACATTGTTGATAGCCGCGCAGACTTCCGCTACTTGGCTAGCAATCTATCAACAGATCTGCCGTGGACCGCCAGCTGCCAGCTCGTGCAGAGTAGTAAGGCGATTTCTTCGGACGTCCTAAAAGACATCTGGAAGAAACACAGCCTGATGATGAAAACAAAACTGTTTGTCTACAGCTCAGCGGTGCTGTCTACGCTGTTGCACGTCAATGAAACTTGGACAATGCATCGACGGTATGTCTGTTATCTGAGCCGCTTCCATCTGCAATTTCTAAGAAGTATCTTAATTATTCGGTGAGCGGACATAATCCCAAAACACTGAGGTACACGCGCGAGCGCACAGGTACGGCATCGAAGCTGTGCTGAACCGTTGGCTAGGACACGTCCGTAAGATGGACGACGAACGGACTCCGAAGTGGCTGCTATACGGACAACTGAAAACATGCGACCGAAACTATGGTGATCAGAAGCTGAAATACCGGGATATTATCCAAATAAATCTTACACGCTGTACAGACCTTGAACCGGACGGCCTGGGGGAATACGATTGGGAGTGGCTTCCGAAAGTTCAATGAGTAACATTTGCACGGTCGTGAATTAAAGCACACGGTACGCAAAGAAACTGTGGTTTGCATAGATCGTGATGACATGATTATAAGGCGGTGCGATGAAAGCGGCCGCAGACACACTGTCCGACCTAGATTGGTAGGTCGTGGACGTACTCATCGTACGCCGTCAGCCAAGAGACGACAAGTACATTAGGTCCAAGTAGGTTGTGCCAATTCAATTTCGGTCGATTTAACCAATGACCACCGTCGACTGCTAAATTGCCTGTTCTCCTACTCGAAAACATGCGACATGGTCGCTTTTTACCTTCTCTTTTCTACAGCTTTGTTGACATATTGTATGATGAATGTCTTGTTTGTTTTTCATCTCCCCTCGTTCTAGAGCGCAACAACATAATCATATATTGATCTGCTTCTTGCCTTCAATTTTTAATATTTTTATTTGCAGTTCAGAACTTACCACTGGAGTTGCTCCATTCGTTGTTTCCGAGAGATAATGGTTTCACCAACCAAGTAGACCATGAAGGCCCCTACTCATATTTCGCTTGATCTTATTCCTTCAAGGTTACACTAGACACGTAATGTATGAGTTGAATCACAAGTGATGCAAAGCAATCCACTTTTGGTTAATGTTACGCTCAGGCGTCCTTTAGCCTCTATCATTGTGACAGGCTATTCTGAATCAGATGTTGCCAACCGTGTGCGCTGTCGATTGCTTGCCCCACCATATCCGTGAGTGTTGTTTTATAATGGTTTGAATGAACGAGCATGCGACGATTCAGTCTAGACGATAGATGCGTATGTGGATTCATGCTCTTGCTTTCATTTTGTTCTCACGCTTGCATATGACTATTGCTCGCGCTTGGTCTACTCGTTACAATACACGATCTACTTTACTGACTGTCTTTGGATTTACGGGATATGACAATACCAAAAAAGAATGCAATGCAATGTCACTTACTCAAACCTCGTGCACAGCACCTAAATAGCTTATTCATAATACAGGAAAAAATGCACCACATGTCAAGAATAGATAAGTAGAAAATAAATGAGATGCACTTAAGGTTTTTACTCTTTCACTGCGACAAACATTCAGCAAGGACAATTTTTTTCTTCTAAAACAGTTAGGTCCGATAAAGATTTGGTTCGCACACTCTCGTCATCCGTGTGTGTAGCGTGAAAACAAAACAGCCCTTGACAAAAATGACTGAATGTACTAATCGACCTAGCGTGTGTGTATTCATAACATAAGTTCTTCCTCTTCGCCTTGTTTTATCCACTTTTATTTCTCCCGGCAACTTTTTTTCGTCTAGTTTATTCCATACCAATGTTGAGGGTGAGGGACGGCACGAGCAATATAATTAAGCTGGGGGTTGTTGTGAATGACGAATTACACTCACAACTAAACCCACGACAAGCATAGATTGAGTCAATTGCTTTTGAGAACATAAAATCTGCTGCCGACGGATGAGCAATGACGTTACGATGCACTTGAGTTGTGATTTGTGGCCACTAATCAGGTATACGGTCGACGATGTAACGCTAACACTCTGACCTGTGGTTACCAAAAGACTAGTGATGAATGAAGTCGAGTCTCGTCCTCCCTGAGTGTCACTTATTAGCGGGTACACTACTGCATCAGTCATTTGGGGCTTTTGACTTTTTCATGTTGAGGATAGAAAGGTTAATTGCTAAAGGTATTTCGGCGCTGCGGTTGTGTAAACGTTGTGTTTGCACAATCTCCACAGGCGATCAATTAAATGGCAAGACAGTTGAACCTTCATGATAATTTGATAGTCACCTGCGAACTAGAAAAAAGTACCTATCGTTTTTAGACACATTGGTTGGTAGCAAGGATAACAGATCACCTATAAGGTCCTTGTATCGAAAGCTAGCCGGGACTGACCAAAACATTCATTTCACAGGCTTTACATCAATGAAGAACAAGCAACGACATTGTTTACGCGCGTCAGACCTATTTGTTTATTGAAGTGTTTAGCCGACGGACTTCGATTGCTCACGACCACGTTACAAGATAATGGGCGTCACTTGAGATTTATCAACAGAGACAGCCAGCACCATACAGCAGTAGACAAAGTTTCCACAGCCGAGAAGTAGAAAATCCACATTTAACTATCATTCAAAGGTGATATTCCTACGCTTTGAACCATAGAATGTCTCGTCGCATCGGTTAAGTTAGCCTACAATGCGGCTGAAATTGTAATCGTCGACAGAACTCATAAACTACCGTTACCTTCAATAAAGGGAGAGCAACCTATTGGCGACAACTCACATGGTATTTATCAATTTGTGTGTAACTGCGGTGAAAGTTACATCTGCATAACCGATGGGTGTTTGGATTCTAGGATGAAGGAACACCTATCAAGATGGATTCAGAATGTGACTGTGCAGTCTACTTTCCTCACCGCGCTATTACACAGACGTCTGGCTTCACCAGCTATCGGATTAATCCTGAATCGACATTCAAGACTATAATACGCCAGGCTGATCTGCTTCCTGCAATTCGCCGACGCGGTCGCAATTAACCGTTTCAAACCATCTTTATGCCTACTAAAACGATTGTGTGTAAGCCCCAGACTCTCATAAACCTAGCAGTTTTGCGCCGTTGTTCACCACCCTGGCTGATAGATGAAAGCAAACTTCGATTCTGACCAGGAGCAACCTAGCAGTTTGTAAGAGTAGGACACATTTTGCTGCATTACATGCTGGTTTCAACGTACCACTAATCGTCTATGTAAGTGTTAATGAAAATGTCTCCTTTGAATTTGATATGGCTGGCTGTTTACCTACTCCCGCAACTGCTCTTTTCGAGTAGATAAGTTAACCTATTTTCTGAATAAAAGGTTCCATGAAATTGTCAATACATTCGCTTTCCTTTTTATAAACCTATCACTGTGGCTTTCTACCTCCCCTTTTCTTCAGCTCTGCTGGTACACTGAAAAATGAACGTTTGATTTATCGGTCCACATTAACATCCTTGCTTTATTTTTTCTTTCTATGTTGGGTGCAATAATAGGTGCTCTTATATCGAACTACTTGAATTACACCTTCTGTATTTTTCTTCTTAGTTTAGATCTTACCACTGGGGCCTCGATTTATTTCCCGAGAAAAAAACCGTTACATTTCGTACTAGCTTACCAACTGGGTGACCAGCACTGGCCGGCTAGACACAAAGACCTCCACTAGCAGGCCTCCTGGTTTTATTCCTTCAGGTTTACACTGGATATGTAGTGTCTGAGTGGAACCACAAGTGGTTCAGCGCAGACGTCCCTTGACTTCAATCACTGACACGTTAATCCGAAACGGAAGCCGTCAGAGATCATGGCGAATCTACAATGTGCCTATTTTCCTACCGCCCTAAACAGCTATGCAACGAACTATATATATATAGAAAGGAAAACTAAAAGCGGACGTAAACATAAAACCGCGAATGTCCAGTACTTTTCCTCATAATGATAGGGCACAAAGAAACAAAGGACTAATCCCGTTGCTGTAGCTTTCTTTTGACAGATACTCAAATCAATAAGAACATTTTGGTGTTCAATGTTGGGACCCCAACCAGAAGTTGGGCGTTGAAACTACGACGACGCTGATAACTTTCGCCATGAACGGGGTTGCGGGCAAAGTTACAGTTGTCTTAGGACTAGTCGCCGTTGTTTTATAGAATAAAACAGTACCCTCCAGTTACGTCCGCAAAGATAACTTGGATAATGGAATCTCAACTGAGCTCACCGCAACAAACAATGAGGACCGACTGGAAGGATCAGAACAGCCAGTGGCGTCCACTGTTTAAGACAATCATCACTAACTGAATAAGAAGTGGGACACGTCGATTACACGAAGCCAACTACTAGACAAAAGATAGATTACTTGGGAAGTATATATATATGTATATATAAGAATGAGGACAACAATAATTTACAGGACTCAAGGAAGATCACCAAAGGGCTGAAAGCGCCAAACAAATTGTAAAGAAAACGAATGCACAACGATGGACTGCGACAGCAGGATGAAACCGTAGACTTGACGACAAATTGCCTTGATAAAACATACAGGATCACACCGCAATGCTTCCCATCTTTCCGTCACTGATAAAGCGACTTGAGTCGAACAACTATCACAAACGACCACTCGTTAGGGAATAGCAACAGAGGAGTTGCACATAATCAGCGCACTAATGTGAACACTAACAATAAAATCACTAAGGTTTCTGAAGAACCGCATAGTCCATAATCAAAAATTGCACGCTTAAGTTTGCTTCATAACAGTTGATGCGTTATCTGAAATATCTGAGGATGATTTTGAGGCCGACGCGCAAGCTGTGTCAGTAATCATTTCTTCACAGTCTGATGAATGCAGCGCCACTTGAGAGGTAATGGAAGTACCAGAATGCTGGTACACTGACTGTATGTTGTGCTTAGATCTTATGTGCGGCTCGCTCTCTGTCTCCTCCATAGCTGAGTCAGCACCAGTATCTAACAATGCTCCGGATGAAGCGGCTTGTTTGACGTCCGGTGTGCTAGTATCGTCATCTTCATCCTCCACATCTGAAGCACAATAACCATAATCACCATCAAAGTCGGAGCTATCATTGTCAACTTCTGATTTACTCAAATCAACTGCGGGACGACCAGATATACAATATTCTTCCAGGGTTGTCGGGACCTGTACTCCATCACGCTCAGCGTCCGCGAAGGTTTGCTGTACAAGAGCTCTAAAATCGAGAAACAAAAAATCAACATATTTGCACAATTCCATCTTATATGAGCTGTGGAGGACAACGCTGGCTGTATTCACAAGTTTCAAACACTGGGTTCCCCCTTCAACAATTTCATCAGAACAGCAAGAAAGATATACATTGCGATATGTTAATGTTCCGTTTACCGTTATCAGTCGCAAACATAAAACATGCAGGTTAGGACAGACAAATGGAGACAGACAGGAAATAGGCAAATATACACTAACACTAAATATTGACATAAACACCACGGGTTGCTTCAACCACTTTCGTGTACGCAACGCTGGATGGTGAGTTCTAATCAGCACAGCTTTTCTAAAGACCAGTGGTTTCGGGTTCTGAATGTCAACTTGGTGACCTGTTGTCCCGAGATGTCTAGCAGTCGATCATATGGTATTTCCAGCAACGGATTCACCGTTTTCAGAACGTTGTCATCAGTTGCCTTAACCGTACGCTATTACTCGCAGAGATAGTGATTAAACTGGTCTGCTTATGTAAGCGCCAATGCCACTGAAAGTGGAATGGTAGGTAGTGTGAGAGACAGAGCAGTTACACAAATTACAGTTGCAGTTATGTAAAACTGATTCTATGCTGGCTTGACCCAAGCGCAAATGGGCAGTCGCATACGGCAGACTTCAATTTGTGCTTGATGACGTTAGCCCTTTAAATCACAAAAATAGAAAGAAAAAAATCATTCTTTTGGGCCACTTGAACTGGTACACTGCACTTGTTCATCCAACGAAATACAGAGTTCAATGCATTTGTGGATTCGCTCGTAGCATGCGACAAGATAGACACAGAAGCTACATACAGTGGTGCATATCAATTAAGAACAGCACTGAACAAATCATTAAAAAACAAAACATGGTGTCTGCAAGTTGGGGATTTACAGATGCTAAATCCATCATCATAAGAGCAGCCATGAGCCTGACCAGAGGGCACCGTGGCTTGGGCCGCCGCTCACCTCAACAGTTTCACAAAAACAAAACATATTGACTGGGAGTTCCAACCGTAGATGTAACACACGCCAACACACCTTATAGGACACAGGCATAGTTTGACTTAGGAAATACCAACGCGACTACAAACATATCCCAGATTTCAAGAATTATCAACGAGAAACACCTCCAAGGGTAGGCGTCGGACTTTGCAGTAATAAAAAAGGTACCGCAAAAAGTAACGAAAACAAAAATCGAAATAACAAAGACCCAGAGAAGTGCAAAAACGTGATTTACGGAGAACGTGGAAATCACGTAGACAGGGCATAAGGCAGCTCTTGCACGTACTTTGGAGAACCTCGCCACCGATATGTTATCTTTTTGAAACAGCTTCAGAATTCCACCTCGATGTTACAACTTCGATCTCCATCCTGCCATCACCAGTACAATCTGAAGGTGACATTATCCAGAGATATGAAAGGATGTGCAGTCGAGAATGATCTGCATGCAACAAAAAGTGAAATGTGGAACACCTAACTCAATAGCAATACCTTTAGTATAAAATGAGTCCCATTGGCCAAACAGGGCATTAAACGTAGTAGACAAGGAAATATTGCTTTTCCTCCACTTAGCCCTTTTTAAGGACGATGCTAGCCAAACCCGTCATTTGGAACAACTTCACTCTACCAGAATTTCTGGGGCAAAGCCGTCAGCTCTTTAATTAAGGTAAGACCTCCATCTATGAAAATAGCAGGAGGGAGTCCGTTTGAGCCGGGTGTCTTGTGACGTTTCAGGAACTTGACCTCAAGCGAGATTTCTGTTTCCGAGGGTGGAGAAAGGTCACAAGACCAATTAGGAGAGGCAGGGCCTGAAGGCGTAGTTAATTGCACAGATGGCCAGTTGAGCTGCTGTTGAAAATGCTCAGCCCAGCGTCTTAAGCGTCGTTGAGGGTTATGGATAAGCTCACCATTGGCTCCGCAGATTACCTCGCTCACACCCGAGTTCCCGCTATCTGTTGCTCGGATAAGTTGGAAAGGCTTTTGAGAGCTCTCGGTAGAAGCGGCTTGTTTTATTTCGATAGCGCGCTGTGTCCACCAGGCCTCGCGAACCTCTCTCAGTCACTCCCGGAGTTCTCAGCGAGTAACCTTGTGAACCGAAGTGTACTCAATGCTGGATGGAATATTCCGGCGAACGGCAGGAAGTTCTAGTGGTCGCACAGAGACCCAGAGGTTGGCAGCTGAACAAGTAGTAGTACCACACGAGACAATATCGCACTTATACATTGCATGTCGTATATGTGTCACAAGTGCTACAATGTAGTCTGATGGGTGAAGACCTAGACTAGAGGCGGGTGCACACTGGTAAGTGTAAAGTTCCTGTCCCTTCGGAGTTTGTGATGGGCGCTGCTCAATGTTCAAACCATACCTTCCAGTCTGATAATACAAAAGGTAGATGTTGACGAGTATCTAGTCAAGAGGCGCCCTCTCTGTGCATGCGCTTAGGGCAATTCCAACCCGGCTTGGTCAGTGGCTTGGGCCTCAGTCTCCAGACAAGCGCACACAGTGAGGCGGCTGACGGAGATTAGGTTGTAGCACTGGGGTGGAATTCTGAAGCTGTGTTTCAGGAAGACAACATATATCGATGGCGAGGTTCTCCAAAGTACGTGCAAGAGCTGCATGTTGACCTTTATGCATAAGGGTTCAAAGACTGATGGTGACAAGCTTGAGCACGATCAGCCTTGGTTCCGATCACTTTGGCCACGTTCTCGAAGTCCTCCAGGAACATCTAGACGTCTCCAGCTTCGAACGGCTGCGGCCAGGGTGTCTTTGAGTTCGTCACGGCACCAACTGCTGTGGCCGCAAAAGACGCTAGGTCTGCAGAGACGTTTATTACAAGAACCCCCGTACAGGTTATGTTAAAACATGGGACCACCAACACGCACAATCATTTGCACGGCTGACGTGCAGTCACACACATTAGCAAGCAGTACGTTGTCATTCACCCTAGTGGCACTTATCCCATAGCGCGTATACACTATTCCAATAGTCGCTTCCGGTCCCTCGTCTTCCTGGAGTTACGGCTTGCCACTTAGTTCCTGAATGTCGTTTGTGAGTATTATAATATTCACAAGTGAGACTGCATGTTTACAACACATCAAAGTCGGAACACGACAACCGAACGAAACCTCTCACACCGTGTTGGCAATGCGGTGGATGGCATTGTGCTCGACAATGTTCACTCAAACAGCATCGATACACCCATTGCATCCGGCGGGGCCACAAGGGGGACCATTGCCGCTTTGAGAAGCGCCAGCGCGTGCTCAATCATAGCTCCCGCCTCTCAAGAGCGCAAGTCGTTCCCGCAGCAAGAAACGACGACCACTGGATGCGCAGGAAGTACGTATCCGTCTCCATCAACAGTAAGTCGGTCAGACTACAGCTAGATACAACATACGAAATTATATTAAACTCTAATCGCACTTGGCACCTGATTGGCAAGCATACAAAGCGCCCAACAACCCAACTTGCTCGAAGCGCCACTGATGATCGATTGCCCATCTTTGGGGAGATGCACTTCACTACCGAGCTTAATGGATCGTCAATCAGGAGCACCTGCTGCGTGACCCACAACCCTGGCTTTAACCTCCTCGGATTGGATCGACACACTGCATTACTCCAAGTCTGTAACCGAACTCGAGCTCAGCAGAAGCCCACGATATCTCCAGAAGTCCAACTTCAACTCACAAATGCTCTCTAGCAGAGACACTCGGATGTGTTCACAGAAGAACTCGGCTGCTGCACCAAAATGAAGACAGTCTCATCTCTTCGTCCTGGAACGAAGCCCTATTTCGAGCCAAGTGTCCAGGACCCTACGCTGCGCTGGTAACTGTCGAGCAAAAATTGGAACGTCTTCAGAAAGCTGGAGTGACTGGACTGGTGAGCTATTCAGCATGAGCGACACAT
The DNA here is from genome assembly GCA_014338405.1 of Paragonimus skrjabini miyazakii. NCBI lineage: Eukaryota > Metazoa > Platyhelminthes > Trematoda > Plagiorchiida > Troglotrematidae > Paragonimus > Paragonimus skrjabini miyazakii. The sequence continues at coordinate 119,944 of JTDE01002322.1, read as the reverse complement.
ATCGTCGTGGTCAAAAAAGCAAACGGAAAAATACGACTCTGTGCAGACTACTCTACAGGTCTAGATGGCTCTCTCGAAACGCTTCAGTATCCCGCAGGATCCCTTCACGAAGCTGAATGGCGGGAAATGTTTCGTAAAGCCCGACCTGGCCAAGGTTTGTTTACAATTGCCAGTCGTTGAAGAGTCCAAGGAATTGTTAATAATTAACACTCATAAGGGACTTTACCGACTCAACCACCCGCCATTCGGCGTAAAGACAGCGCGAGCCATTTTCCAACAAGTGATAGATACGATGCTCACCGATATTCCCGGTGCGGCTGCCTACCTAGACGGCATTATCGTTACGGATCATAATGCAGAGGATATGGAGCAGAAACTGGACCAAACTCTTATTCGTTTGAGTGACTATGGCTTCCGACTTCGCGCCGATAAATGCGGTTTGGGGACATGCAGCATCAAATACCTTGGATTCATTGTGGACAAAGATGGCCGACGACCTGACTTAGCTAACATAGAAGCCATACAGAGGATGCTACTTCCAACGGACGTGTCAACCCTACGGTCTTTCCTAGGGCCGGTCAGCCACTACAGTTCCTTCCTCCCGGAACTCCATCGAATCTGAATGCCAATGAACCGTCTGTTCATTAAGGATGTCAAGTTGGGGTGGTCAAGAGAATGTTAACAGCTCTTTGATCGCATCAAACCTGTTGATTTCAGACCTCCTGCTTACGCACTACGATCCGACGTTACCACTTATGGCTGTGTCATATATTATTTCTACATCATATTGTCCTCTTCCCTATCATACTGATCTCTCCATATATTATCCTAATCTACTTTTCCTGTTCGTTATGTTATAGATCACATGCCTCGTTTTCTGA
>JTDE01002322.1:45902-79539 GCA_014338405.1 Paragonimus skrjabini miyazakii | reverse complement strand
TAAATTGGTATTGTAATATGTACTCGGTATTTTCTGTAACCCTCAAGGGCGGTGCTACTGTAGTGACCAGCGATCATGTGGCTTCTCTAAGGACCCTGGCTGCAACCGCATTTTCTTGCTTGTTTGTTCTGTACGCATGGTGCTTCCTATGCCTGCAATAGGAGGCCTGATATAATCTCAGTGCCACTTTCTTCAGTCGTGCAACCAATTGCACGCAGCGAATACTTGCCCTTTTCTTAACAACTCGTCTATTATCCTATTCTTCAGGGTCGTTTAACCCGAACCTTTCCCGGCGTTGTTTAACGCACCCGAAGGTTCCACGCACTCTTTGCCTGGCGCACTTTTGAGTGCCACCGAATGAGCTGTGGCCCACCTCGCGCTTCTTTTCTTCTTCCTCTTGGTTGCTGCCTTTGATCCCAGACTGAGCTAGAGCTAACTACTTATCATATTTCCAAACATTGCTGAAAATATACGGTTTGTTTCCAAACCTTGCTGTGTTCTCTAGTTCAATGACTGTTGGGACTACTTTTCGAATGTTCTTCAGGAAAGGCGTTTTAAATTGTTAGTGGACGAGGGTCTAGCGCATGCCCACTTGTCCACTACACTACACCATGTTTTCATTGAAAGTCTTTTAGGCCGACAGAAAACCGCTGACATCGAAACGGACAAGATGACCGGATTCGAGTAACTTGGGTCCCCAACCCGGAACTCGTGAACAAATCGCTTAAATCGCTGAAAATCAAAAACCTTCTGTCCTGTGATCCGAATGGAACGCAACCTGAAGTATACATTAAATCTCCAATAAGCAAAATTCAAACGAGCTGCAAGCGGAAAAACTAGACACTACTCGGTAATGGTCGTCAAGCTCTGTGATCCGAATTAAACTGAATTGCCCATTTCGTTGAATCAAAACGTTTTCTCTGAAGGTCAAGAGTTGTTTATACGCGCAAAATTCAAATTATTTCCGAACTATTTCCCACCTAACATTAACGGTGGGACTGGTTGATGTAGGTCCGTAAAGTAGAATATGCTCTATACAATTTTTTGTCGAGAAATTCTCACATTTCTATGCAGGATATATAACTAATTTTTGCTGTGGTTAAAGATGTTTTAGCATAACCACCTGCTAGTTTACCTCCCTTATGAATCAGGCAATATCACATTGAGATAGGAAGTTCACTGCAGTCATACAAACTCACAAAGTTGGCAATAAGGGATAATTTATAGCGTCTTTTCGTATACAAATCACGGCTCCACAGGATCCTCGCTGGTACATTCTACAGAACGTCTGGTGACATGAATTTGTAATGCAGCCAAGAAACGATTCGACAGTGTTATAAAACAATCTACAGTAACCGTCTACGACAAATTTCACCGCACCAAGTCTGCTTTATGTGGGAAGTACGTTCCTCTTGAATAACAGAGAAATTCCGGCGAATTTAGTTCCGCCATGGTACTAATATCGGCTGTTGCCTCAATTAACTCCTAGTAACAACGACCACGTGAAAGCGGACTCAGAGACGCACGAGGATACAATGTGTTCTGATTCAAAGTATGGACAAGTAATTAATATGTACAATGAACGTAACAGCTGTTATGTTCATATCTAGGTATGAAGAATAGTATGTAACAAGATAGCAAAAGGGTAACAGACTCTATAAATATCTTGGTTTCTCGCCCAGTTTTATTCAACAGTTCAGTCTGTGAAACGGATTCCCAGGTAGCACAAAAGACAATTGAGTGACTTTTGGTAAAATACCGAGAGATTATTGACCGTCTTACGAGTGACTATTGAGTGCGGCAACTGTACACCTGGTAGTCACTTAATATTCGGTCAAAGAAAAGAAAATTCCATAGCCCTCTTTCCGTCACGAACGGTTTCCGGTACAGTTCCTAAATTCCGTCGTTAACGAACACGACGTATTTGCAAGCTTAATTCCCAGGAAATCACGACGGTTTATTACGGTGATATTGTAGTGGACAAGCAGGCATCCGCTAGACCCTCGCCCACTAACAATTTAGTACGCCCTTTTTGAAGAGCAATCGAAAAGTAGTCCCAACAGGCAATGACCTAAAGAACGCAGCGTGGTTTGGAAACAAACCGTATATTTCCAGTAATGTTTGGATATGATAAATATGATTAGTGGTTGGCTCTAACCCAGTCTGGGACCAACGGCAGCAACCAAGAGAAGAAAGAAAAGAAACGCGAGATGGGCCACAACCCACTCGGCGGCAGTCAAAAGCGCGCTAGGCGAAAAGTGCGTGGAACCTTCGAGTGCGTCAGACAACGCTCGAAAAGGTTCGGGTTAGACGACCTTGAAGAATGAAATAATAGATGAGTCGTTGAGAAGAGAGCAAACATTCGCTGTGTGCAGTTAGTTGCACGACTGAAAAAAGTAGCGCTGAGTTCGTGTCAAGCCTCTTATTGCAGGCGTACACAGAATCATGCGTACAGAACAGACAAGCGGGAAAACACGGTTGCAGCCGGGATTCTTAGAAAAGCCACACGATCGCTGGTCACTACAATATCACCATATCGGGAAATTGGTAGAAGATGAATTAGAAATAACAAAAAATATATGCCAACATCAGTAAATGTACAACATTAACAACGAATCATTCGTCTGCTGCATTTTCTCTAGGTCTTCTTCCCTCGGATACTTTTGTCTTTGCACTTTTTACCCAACGTCGTACTTTTTCTTTCACAACCGCATGGGACAATCCGGCAAACTAATGTTTCATAATGGTTTGTGTAACGTATGGAGGTCATTCGGTCAACTAAAAACTTACCAACGAGTACAGACGCAAAGAGGGTGGATGCCAAGTAGAATGAACTATTTACTCGTTGCCAATGGACACTTGAGGCCAAGTCGTCTGTCATGGTCGGCTTCGTCAAGTTGCCGATGCAATCGGTGACGTAGCTGCCGCTCAACTTGGATAGGTATTTAACCTCATGATAGATAAAAAAATGAATGTGATTCCCAGCATCAGGTAAGTTTCGCCGCCTTCTAGCTTCAAGTTAAGCGTCTGGATATCCTCTATCGTCTGCGTGAGGAAACGGACGAGAAGCCTGGGACATTTGGAGTTGCAATCTACTACATGCTGATACCGTAATGTGTTCAGCTCTGGGCAGATAGCGTGCATTTCTCCCCGTGAGCGAACGTTTTGCGTAACTAAATTATCCATAGTGTTGGTAATTCGCGAAAGGTGGTCCGTGATAGTCATTATTACGGCTAGGGCAGATTACAGATGATCAAGTTTTGTGATTACCTTCAAGTTTATCTTATTTATTCTTGGAAGGAAATTTTGGATATTTCGGAACTTCCTTTGTGATACACTGCATTGTTCCATGTGCACATGAAAATCAGCGGGTTGTCATGGAATACAATTACCTGCGTGCCGATCGCCTCTGCTTAACCCAACCACAGGGGACGAGGATTGAGGAGACGTCTTTATTAGGGAACTACATCACGATATTAAATTCTTTAGGAAGCATTCTACGTGGTGGTAATGGGAGTGATCGTCTTAGGGACGTTTTCCACGGACGACAGAGGTAGTCGCCTTTCGAAAGGTAATTCCACCGACATGTCCAACAGCGGTGGCGATGGAGAGTAATCAATGTCCACAGAATAATTTCTTTTCACCGGAATGCTGTCAGCTTCGTCTGTGAAATCTGACCTCTTGGCTGGTATTCTAAGAATATTGCATTGGGATATGTAATGGACGTACACTTTACGCTTTCCTTGACGATCCATGAGGGCAATGTCGTCCGTCGATGGGATGTCAGATAGCTGCTCAAGGAAGCCTTCATATCTACAGGCCGTCTCGAACTTGTCTACAAAAGTATCAGTTTTAAATTATGCTTACCGGTGGTTCAGTGCACTTTCACCCTGTACAGTTTGCTTTCTTGTGGAGCAGACGCTGCTTCCAAAATCAATCTGTTATGTTGCTTCCTGCTCAACCCAGGCCACAGACTGTAACCATGCTTGGTAATCCATGATCGGTGAGCAATGCCGACCGTGTCGTCGTCGAAATCCACAAAGTGAAACATTTGAAATGTTGACGGCGATTAAGTGCGATTATAATTTATACATTCAACTACCATTAAAAGGAAGAACATTGAGCGTGATATGTTTCTTTTAGTGATTAGCTGCATGTATGTACAATGGGGTAAAAAAATACGTTGTTCATTAAAAGGTAAGAGTAATCCTTTGCGCTGAGTCCGTTCAAGATCCACTCAAGTGCTTTCCACATGTAAATAGGAGCAAACGTAGATGTTCAAGGTGGATGACGGTAAGCTGGTATTGAAGAAGTCACAGTGGTTTGCTAACCTTTGAATGCCAACCTTCCGCCCCCTCATTGCTGTCATGAAAGCAGGCATATTTCGCACCAATACAGCATTGTTTGGCCTTCTACCGGTGTACAGGTATTCCGCAATACAAAGTGGCAACCCTTCTTTGTTGCAACTCATACGTTCAAGCATACAGCGTCATAGAAAACCATAGAAAACCAGTTTCCAAATGAATACCGCATAAACCTGATAGCAAATTTCGCATTCGTCTAAATCTTTTGGTTACCCTACGTTCATAGAAAGCAGTAGAGCCGAGTTGTGCGCTAGGTAAAAGTAAATTGCAGGTCGGGTCAATAGTGAGAGCTGAAAAAACAGAATATGCCGAGGTTTATATTAACTGAAGGCCACTGGTGGGCTTCAAAAACTTTCTTTGGTTTGCGCATGCTAAAAAGGAGTAAAAAACTGTCAAGAGATTGGCGGGACAGCCTTCAGTATTAGGCTAATCGGTTTAGTCGTTAAGAGGGAGCATACACCTTCTGAATGCAATTACTTGCAGACTGAAGGAAGTGGTATTGAGTTCCTGTCAGACCTTTTATAGCGGGAGTTCACAGATACACACATCTAAGGCAGGCAACCGGTAAGGCACGAGTGCAGCCATACTCTCGAAAGACGTTACGTGGTCGTTGGTCACTACACCATAACATGCTAGCTGTAGAAGACCGAAACGTATCTATGTTTAGAACCGTGCCTATTCTCCAAAATAATTAAGCCAAAAAACTGAATAATGGACAACGACGTGTATTGCAAGTAGACTGGGAAGATGAGACGAGCGAAGCACAAGAGAACGCAAAGCACGATCAACCAGCTAGCAGGCGACCGGAAATTATTATTGTTATGATGACTGGACGGTCGAACAAACATGAGGGTGCGGACATGCAATCAAACAATGTAGATAATGTCAACAATCAAAATAAATAGCAAGATAGTTGGATTACGTGAGAAACCAAGAGTCTTTTTACATAGTCAACCTTCTACACTGTTTGAATTGGGCATATTATCTTATTGTCTTTAGCCATAGTTCCGTCCTGTGATTATGTATTTTTTCCGATAATCCGGTTTGCTATTTCACAATTCGTGCGCACACGTCAGACAAAAGGTTATCCCAATGGTTCACATCTGTCTTGAAGAACATTTGTTGTCTGAGGAGAGGTTGGGTAGGGTTTAAGTGCATAAGGCTTTTTTCTCACCTCATCATTCCCTCTTCAACCGCTTGATGCTGAAAGTGGAAAGCAGAGCTTAGGATTGTTTAATGTATTAGAGCAGCGTACTTCAGAGCCTGGCAGACAAATCTGGAATCAAAAGCAGGTACAATTTCTAGGCTATAAAAGAAAAAAACCTATCCAGATGGAGTGTGGGTAAAAGTGAGAATTTACAGGGACAGTATCTTCAGACAGTGAGTACCAAAATTTACAAATGCACAACAAGAAAAGCTAAGGTGCCATTGTAGTCAGCTGTGCTGAGGCTCTAGTTTGGAATGATGAATGTTCAAATTAGCATTCAAGAAAGTGCTGAATAATGCTCTTAGTAAATCATTAGAATAACAGTGGATAGTAAAATCAAAGGAGGAATAATCTTGCAGTTTTCAGAATTCGGAAGCTTGTGCACCCTGCGGAAGTCATGTCTAAGACTAGATGTATAAGTTTATCGCAAATCAGTAGGTAAGAACGGAGGTCACATGCGTTAGTTATCAGCATCATGGATACACTAGTATAAACAGAAGTTCTCTTGATGAACAGATTAAGGTAATCACTCCTGTGCAGGGAGATTGGTTAACCATTTTCCAGCATGCAAGAACAGCAACCCGTGCGAGCGACTTGATGAACAACAAGATTGGAGGGTAAGCAAGCTATTTAGCACGTTAACTTAAAACACGAGGAAGGATTTTATCCGATTCAGTTAAGCTATTCTTGAAATGACGCAACTGGGCTAGTACCGCCAGCGAAGATATGTCTGCTGTGTACATACCACCTGAAGGAACGGCAGCTGATAACATGCATGGTATTATGAGACACGATGGGACAATTCTGCCTTAAATGTCTGCTGGCACGGTTTCAGCTTCATCATCGTGACTGATAAGTCCGGACCCACTGGTTGGAGAACAGCCGCTTACAGTTTATCACAAAAGACAGGGAAGGGAATTGACTTTTGGGGCCGGTGACATATCGTTTTATGAACATTTGCCGATAGAAAGGGCGGTCTTCTTAAATGGGAGCCCTGCATCGATTTCCAAACCAAGCGCAGGATTACCGATTGGGATCGGTATAAGATATTCTAGAGGTCACTCAAGTCTTCTGTTTACCATGGATCAATTTGATTTTAAAGCAGCGAAGTTTACAGGGGTCCTCTAGGACTGATAGCATCAAATTGTGTTAAACATAGAGGAACACCAAAAGAGGATGAGTTAACGTTCCCTCAGGTCAAGGACAACAGATTATTTGTGAGATATCCTGCAGTAATTCGCACAAAGGTTCTATGAAAGGAGTTAAATGGCCAGCTAAATTTGGTATTATAGATCAATTTGAATACAACGGTGGAGTGGTCACTTGACTCTGCAGGGCGTCATCTTAAAGACTATACACCAGCCATGGTGGAGCATCACCTGTTAAACAACATGTATAATCAAAATTGTGTTCGATTTGTTACAACGGAATCACTGAGTGAAGACAATGAACATAATGTGAATCCACAAAGCCAGTGTGTGGGCCAACAAGGAAGTTAAATTTCAGGTTAGTTGGATTCTTCTGCTAAAAACATGGAAGTACCTCAGTGAAATAATCCTCTTTAACTTAATTATGATTAATCCATCTCAGAGGTAATCAAAAGATAGGGGGAAGTTGCATTATGTGAGTTCTAATAATACAAAAAATACAAGAGCGGTAAGCTGAATAGCATCCAATAAGGTCCTGGCGTAAGGAGCCACGACGTTGCTTTTCCTAAAGGTTTCATCGGTAAAAATGAGCGGGGTTTCATTATCCTCTAGTCCGGGGTCTAACTAAGGGGCAAAAAACCAGGTATTGTTGATTACGGTTATGAATATCTGTGAAGAACAACAGTTACCTTGGTTAACTCAGCTTATCAGATAAACTCTGGTACATGAACATTACAAAGAGCAAATGGACAAATAAACCCATGGACCGCACCAGAAAACCAGGATTTCAATTTACTTGGTGGCTGGTTGATTCGCCGCCCGTTCTGTTAGAGTCGACTTGGACTCGTTTTTTGACCTGAAATGCAGCTTTTGATCCTTGTAGATCCCTCCGGGGAACCACAAAATGGTCAGTGCGATTCAGGTAACCAGTAATTAGTTTCTCCTCACGTTCATCTTGTGACCAGTCTGGGTGAAAACATATTCCTTCGAGGACAAAAACATGATTGATGTCGGGATCGTTTCAGAAAATAAGCTGCCATATCTTGAAAAGTGTTCTATGCTTCAAGAAGTCGCAGATGCGTACTTTCCCTGAAATATGGGTTATGTGGAAATGGTGGACGGACGCAACAGACCGTCACTGGCTTAGGTTCTGTCCCGACTTGTCATTAAGTACGTCAAAGACACCTTCGATTTTGATGCTGCGTGACGGTTCGATCAATGGAACCTGCTTTCTATCGCTGACGCTCTGTCCGTTACCATCCTGGGCATATGGAGGTGTTACTATATAATTGAAGCCATTTTGTGGTCACAATAATTTATTCAGTCATTAATGGTCCTTGTAACATCACACTAACTAGCCGGGATTTGTCAGGGTGATCGAAGTCGACTGTCACCTATAAACAGGGAATGCCATTGAACGGATCAAACCAATTTCTATTACGGGGTTGAGGAAATGCCAAAGTTCCCGATCGTGTTTCTCTCTAAGGTTCAATTGGCTATCTCAAGATTTCATAAGTCCTCAGCGATTGCATGACCTTTGCAAGCTAAAACTTTCGGCCTGGTAGAAGCCGAAGTGGTTGTACCTTTTGATGCCTGTCGGGGTATTTTCGTGGCTAGTAGTTGTTAAAATGGTTAAAAGCCACTACACGGATTGTACGCTGAATTACATTTACGTATGGTTCTAATCAACGCAGATACATGTGTAAAAGGCCTTAGACATGCTCATACGTATGTGCTTCTTCAAAGCCAGCACACTCACTCTGATTCGTTTGCTGAAACAGTGGTGGTGCATCAACTCGAAATACATTTGAAACGCCTTATGTCTACGCAATTGAAAGTCCACTTTACCGTAACAAGAGTTTCAAACCCCTTTTTGTGGCCATCTCATGGTGGTAGGAAGAAGTGGATAATTATTCTTCTCACCATCACAGATGATACGTCAGTTTGTCACATCCGAACGTTATCATTTTCAGGTCTGTGGTTTGAAGCATTAAATTACGGTATCATATGGATGTCTTTTTTTCTATTTCCATCATCAACCCTTTGGTTCAAAGACCGAATGTAGAATAATATGTTAACGTCAGTATTGTTTCGTTAAATTAGTGAACGCAAACTGGAAACAAATGTAACGTAGGGTAAAATGTATACTCGTCTACACTTACAATTATGCATAAATAAATCTGCGCAGATACTCATGGCGTTGTCATCAATTAACCTGCTCATGAATTTACACTGGGGTGTACGGGTGGTAGCACATGTTCTGTCTGTCGGTTCAATATTCGCCCAATATCACACCGGCACCAGTTTTCCTAAAATATATTTCTGGATGACTTTTCGTAACATTAAAGTAATTACTGATGTTCTGAGAAAGAAAAAGTAATAGTTACCTGTCTTAAAACCCACTTCCGCTAAGTAATTGCATGTACTGGTAACGACTAGTGGTAGCAATGCAGTCGATAACCACCTTGTGATAGAAAAAAATATGACCAACGAGGACAGGCATATTTAATTTGAACTTCTTCCAGTAACCTCACAGATCGTCCTGGTCTATAACAGTAATAAACATTGCAGCGAATCTGACTTACAGCCGAGTTATTATCTACAAACCATTGCAAGACCCTCATAGAAAAGAAGTAAGCGGTAGTGAGATTGCGGCAAACTCTTCCGTATTCGAATGCGTGAATGTCAATGGTTTCCTGCTTTTGCTTGACGTGTCGGAGGTCTAACACCGTTTCGTAACAGTTTGTTTCTTGCATTCAAGTTTCTCTATTTCCTTTCTATTGCCAGTAAAATCAACACCCACCTAAAAACCTGGCGTTAACACCGTAATTAATGGGCTAACGAGGCAAGATTGTTCCTAAATCATGCATGACGATATGTTGGGGATTGTCACGGCGTTTCAGCTTTTAATTGCAGAGATCAAATGATTGAGTTCAATAGTCCGTTTCCTTTAACTTGAAAGTGTATTCGATTAATAAACCACGTAGAGAAACCATAATAGTGATGCCCTTTTTACTGATAAGTATCAATCAGATATACTCTGGTCTAGGCATACCAGTAAAGTAACCAGTAAAGATACACTATAGATATATGCAGGTTGAAGAAAACCAGATCTGAGTGCCCATGAAACGTTGTCTTATTGATGAGTATTGACGTTACACACTCGGAGTTGTTCGTTACAATTAGTTGCGCTTGTTCATAGGATTGGCTACAGCAGTAGTGGTTACCAATTATCAGCGGTCAATTTATCGTCACTTCTGCACGATGGTATCCATGAAATTTGTAAACTTTCGTCAAAATCACCAACTAATTGAAGGTATGGTCCATAAAACAGCTCTATGTCTTACCATGTTCCCACAATTTTACTAAGTGTTCTTTGGGCTAATCTCGTTTATCCCATATGTTACCGTCTCCGTGCACAGTTATTCGCAAAGCATGAGAATTCCAGAAATTCAAAATATTTAAGTTTATCGAAACACACATTGTTTACAGATCCGTCATAAATACCTCCGTTTACAACGTAAGTCGCTGGAAATGGCACAGAAAACACTTTTCGTTTCAACTCCATGTACGATTACTGTAAGAACCACTTTATTAAAGTGGATGTCCGGGATGAAATAGACAAACGTATCAGCATCAAACCTTCTAAATTTTATAACTTATGATGATCAGCCGCTATCCTCGGTTGCCTCTAATATTCCACCATGAGATAAACAGGCCAACAAGCAGGAGACATACTAGTAGAATTTAAAAAACGTTTGCATCAGTAGTGACAACAGTGCTTATTATGCTGCCACACTACTTAAAGGGTTGTGCTTTGCTTCTCAGTCAGAACAAAACCAAACTACATTGATCGACATTTGTACAGAATTATAAGTAACAATGTTTGTCTTCTTTTTCTGGCATTTGACTTATGCCACGGCAACACGGATTGAAATAATCGGTATTCGATAAGTGAATCACATACTTACTTACCTATGTTTATTCCCTTACACCTTCGGATTCGCACATAGTAAGTTTTATCAAAACCACATCATGGCAGTTAAAAGAAGAGTAGATCTGCGTTTAATTTTTTATTGGTGATTTTTAGAGGTAGTCTACAGTGGTATGCCGAGGTGATGAGGACGACGTCACAAACAGACATTTTCATGGCTCTAAGATTATTCAGGTAGAATCAGTACAGAAGATTCGGGATTTCGGTTGTTTCAAAACTGAATATTACCCACGCTAGATTGTGGCCTTCGCACTTAAGCTTTTCGGCTAGCCCATTCCGAAAGGAAACACTAAACCTGAGTTTTATACTTAATAGAGCTCATCACTAGTGCATATCTTTGTGCGGATCGGAGTTTGCACTCTGACCCTTGCGCTTGTGAGACTAGCGAGTTGACCACAACACCAACAATCTCACAATAGGCATAACCAAATGCAAACGCTCAACCACAAACTTGTATGAATAGTGTTCAGCCTGCCCGATCTTTTTGAGAAGAGAATGAGCGGAATCACCTTGTTTTATCCAGTTGATAACCCCGTGTTTAGGACCACTTAGTTGAGTTGGAGTTAGTCTTTATTGAACCACTTGAGTATGGTTTGAATTAATAGTGTGTGTGTTGTGTTTCAAGACGCGAGTCTACGATTCTAGCACGGTTATCCACTTGAGCTCACCTCTAGATAACTATAGATCCAAGCGCTTCTATCTCGCTGAGGCTGAATCTCGCGGTCAAGCTGGAGTGAGAATCGCACTGAGTTCCAGAGCGGAGCAATGTTTGCTCGATTGGATCCCAGTGAATAGTCGCTTGTGCGTTGTCAGACTCAATACGTTAGTGAATATCTGTCGACGCAAATCAGAAAACCGTTGTGCATTCATTATATCGGCGTACGCTCCGACGGACAGCTGTTCGGATGCTACCAAGGATGCGTTCTATGACGCCCTCTTTGGCCTTCTGAGGCGAACTAAACACTCAGACATCATCATACTAGCGGGCGATTTTAATGTTCAGCTTGGCCGTCTTTCTTCGGATGAGAAGCGGCTAGAAGGTATGTTTGGTGTCCGAGCACAACGCACTGATAATGGCGAAAGACTGCCGCAGCTGTGCGCATCCCACGGTCTGTAAATTTCGAGCACGGCATTCCAACACAGAAAAAAGCACTGTGTTACTTGGAGACCTCGATATGCTTCTCAGTTGTGGACACAGTTGAATCATATAGCAATTAGTTACAAGTGGCGCCACTCTGTTAAGGATTCGTGCTTTTTAGAGCAACCACCTGGACTCGGACCATGTTGCTTTGTGTGCCCGTTTTGTTTTATCATTTGCCCAGAGGACACACGCTCGTAAATGTAAAGTGTTTAACTGGCATTCGAGCGATGAGGATGTAAAGGACGCTTACCAAAAGGCGTTGGTGAAGAAGTTGCCCAGTTCGAGTTGGATGAAGGATCCTAATGAACACTGGGAACAAATCGCCGAAGCTATGAAAGCATGCTGTGAACAGGCATGTTTCGAACGCGCTGTTCGGTTGCGACATAACTGGATTTCCGTCACGTTGATGAACCTCATGAACGAGCGTCGTTCGATCCCACTTCGTTCTGAATATGATGACGACCGTCGAAAACTTAAACGCAAGCTTACTAAATGCTTGCGCAAAGACCGTGAGCAATACTTGGTCGAACAATCAAAAGAGATAGAAAAAGCCTTTTAATGTGGGAATAGCAGAAGGCGTATCTCCCTGATCCGTGGTTGTACTAGTCTTCGGGCCGGTGAAAGTGAGACCATGTGTGAAAAAGATGGTTCACGTATTACCAGTCAATCGCGCCTACTTGACAGGTGGGTTGAACATTCTGAAGAACGGTTCAGTTGGCCTCAACCAGATCATGTGGACGTCGGGACCCGATTGGTCAGTTATTGCATTCCAGACGGTCCTCTGTCGGAAGCGGAAGTGGTCCTGCAGTTCAAGTTATTGAAGCGTAATAAGTCTCTTGGTCCAGACCTTCTCTTTTTAAGGATGGTGGCGAGAGGTTGATATCAGAATTGACGCAACTCCTCCAGACGACCTGGGAGACTGAAGAGGTGCCTCGCGATTGGTGCCTATCAACAGTCGTTCCCCTTTTCAAAAAAGGGACCCGACGTCAATGTGACAACCACAGAGGCATCAGTTTAGTGTCTCTTGCGTCCAAGTTACTTACTGGCCTCATTTTACCTCGGCTCAATAAGCCCAGAGAAAGCCAGATACGTGAAGAACAGGCAGAATTTCAATCCGGTCGAGGGTGTCTTGATCATACTTTTATCTCGCTATGGATCTTGGAACATCGGCATTGTTACAGACAGCCGACAGTCGAGGTCTTTTTGGACCTAAAGGCTGTTTCGACTCAGTTGCTCGTAACGTTCTCTGGAGCTTCCTTCTCCGCAAAGTAGTATCAGAGAAATACGTGAATCTATTGAGATCACTGTATGCTCACTCTGCAAGCAGGGTGAGAGTTTATGGACAACTGTCTCGGGCGTTCATCACTTCCAGTGGTGTTCGTCAGAGTTATCCGATTTCCTCTTTCCTGATCAATTTTGTCATGGACGACATTCTGGAGAGTACTCTTCAGAAATGCAGTGGGCTTGGTGTTGAGCTTCTTCCTGGCGCTAGATTGACCGATTCGGAGTACGTGGACGACATTCGTCAACTAATCACTGTACACAGCTTGCGATTGTTGGGTCACGTACTCCGTATGCCACCTGATCGTTTACCTTACCGGGCATTATATGCTGAGACCACCAACAGTTGGGTAAAACCGCGTGTTGGTCAACCAACAACGTGGCCACGAAATATGAAGACCCTGACTGCTTCATTGAGTAAAGTGGGTAGGTGTCGCCTGCCTGGATGTGGTCCTCGAGATCACTCAAATCGCTGATTAGAGACGCGAGATGGCCATGTATCGCAGTCAATGGCGTACCTGTATCCATTCCATTTCCAGTTCTTCCGCTTAGTTTTCTTTTATTAATTTTCAACCTTCTTAGTAACGTTTTCTTCTAGGATATTCCACGTCACTGCTGAAGTGAGGGGCGGCCCGAGCCACAATATCTTTTGGTCAGGCTCATGGCTGTTTTGATGATGATGATGATGAATAGTGAAGGTTCGGGGACTTTTGGTTATTTCAAAACTGAACACCAGCCACTAGTCTATTGCTTGCTTTCGAAATGGGCCAGTCAAAAGGCTTATCTGAGTGCGAAGGTCGCAATCTAGTGTGGGTAGTACTCAGTTTTGAAACCCCCGAACCTTCATTATTTTATTCAGGTGGATATGAGTGAACATTGTTTATACGATTATTTTTTCCCAACAATAATGACAAGTGTTCATGCTGTTCCTTTTGGAGATTCTGAAAACGTGTTTACAACACACACTGCTCAAGATACCTGATTTTTTTGACAAGATGGAAGTACAGAAAGAGATGGGAATTCGAATCTTTTCATCGCTGTTTTATTGGTCCTAGTGAACAATACGCTGTGCAAATCATTTCGAGATGGGTACCGTTTGATCCACTGGCATCAACCACATTGGCAGCAAAAAATAAGACATTTCTAAAGAGCTCGTACTGTTTTGTGAATATGGATTCGTTGATATGATCTTCCCTAATGAAGCTGTCGACGGAGGATTATCTAGCTAAGCTGTGAAAGTCTTGTCGTTTGTGATCGTTCCGTCGTTCTTCTGTATTACAAACTCAATGTGTGAGCCTGTTTATCTGATGATAAGTACGCAGCGCTTCGGAGTCCAGATCACATACGATGTAACTCTTGCTGAAACCCCGACTCGTTCATAGAGTATCCCGAAATTATTAACTGATTATGCAGTGCTATTATCTATCAATCGATTTAGTTTATCATTTTATCCTGGATTCTACTCGCCACATCATGTACCAACAAATCTAAGAAAGCTGAAAATGGTGTGTGACTATTTTGTTATACTGCTATATATCAGAGCAAGTCATCGAATGCGAAGTTATGCAAAAGTTCTGGTAACATAAACGAGGTATTAAACGCATTGTGAGGACTTCAAAATGAATCGGTCGCAGCAGTAGCTCAGATAATGAATACCACCGAGAGGAAGAAAACGTTTTGTTTCTCACTGTTGTACGAAACTAAGCCAATTACTGGTACAATGAAAATCTTAATGACCGCGCGTTCCCCTTGAGTTACTCGGCACTTTCGTGCGAACGGTTGAGGACCGTGGCAATGTTTTTCCTACGGTGATTTGCGACACAGCCAACCTGATCTTCCATGTAAATACCTTACTTCTCCTTATTATCCCTTTAGAATACCATACTAAGTTGGTAATATACTTGCTTATTCATGGCGTCAACCGCTGAATTACAAATGACCCAAAGGTGGCATATTATCAGTGAAGACTTAAGTTATTTGAGTATTTAATCGGTTTGTGCAATTAAAGAGTTGTTTTAACGACGGCGGGGCAATAAATGTGAAACAGAAGCCCATGTCTTCTATACTACGGTGGCATCCGCTAATCTACGTCATATTCCTCAAGTCTAATAAGTGCATGAATGTGATCACTAGTAGAGTGGTGGTAGTCTGAAGATGTGAAACTTGGCCGTTCAGAGTACAGGACATAATCCATCTTCAAAGATGTCCACCATTGTTTGCGTTCAGTGGTTCTTATTGTATGTCATTAACACTTAATTAACCGTGTGGTGAGTAAACAGTCATTGGGTTGTAAATACCGCATGAGTTCGGTCAATAAACCCTCACTGAGGCATTATACTTGGATAAGTGAACCCCGTAATTAGAATTCTAAGCAACCACATGCTACGCCGAGCACTCTTTGCATAGTACGCAATCTACTGATGTTAGGTAAATTGACTGACTTAGCTTATAGAGCCGGAGATAGTTACCAGTGAATTAGCAATGCTATAACGCATTAATATTCCAGGTCCGGGTCCCGAGATTCAGGATATTAGGAGAAATAGTGGCTAATCAGGTTCGCTATAGTGAAAGTCGATATAGCTGATTGCCAATTAAGGGTGGTCTATGAAGTGATGTAATAAAACCGCAAAGAAGCCGCTTCGACTTCTCTTGCCACTAGATTATTTTTTGCACTTTGACGTTAAACGTTTATTTTCAAAAGTAAGGATATTTGCAAATGAGATCACATCATTTCTGTTGTATCCGCAAACCCTACTACTGTCATTATTGAAGTTCGTGTACCGTAGCAGGTAGACTATGCAATTGTCGTATCGTGAATATGGAAGACAGGTACGGTTAAGCAGCAGTATTATGTCGTAGCATACAAGACGAATGTACCGTAGAAACTGTAAGCAGTACTAGGTGGATAATACTGTACGGTGAGACAATAGATTATCAACACAAGCGTAAGCAGGTTGAAGACCACATGTCCAATCCGATCAGACGAGCGTAATGTTACGGAGTTACTGGCCTGCCGGGAATGGTGAATCATGCGCGCGAGCCTGCCGCACAGACACACGCAAGCTATCTGCATACGCATACTTAGCAGGACACAACACTTCCTTTCTATGTCACTCCTGAACTAGCGGTTTTTATTGCTGCTGTACGGCAGTTAACCAATCGTATATGTTGCTGATATATTACCAACGACAACAATGTTTTTTGAGTATATCACTTGAGTGATTTTTGAAAATTTCCATCAGATTTTTTCACATCTGCGTCTATGACACATGTACATTGTATTTTTTTTTGGCAGTCCTCACGCAGACTGATAAATCAGTTTTCAGAAGTATACTTTCAACAAGGCACAAGCGGGAGTTTATATACATTTCGTTCATCCAGCCCAGTGCTCAATGGATGTCGACGTTATTGTATTAGAGAATTATAAACGATTGAAAAATATCTACAAACTATTCTGCGTTGGATGTGCTATATTTCTTATTGGATTTTGCTTCCTCTTCTTTGGAAGACCTTATACATTTGATCGGACTAATAAGGATCTCTTCCTTCCTTTTGGAATATTGTTTCTTATACCAGGCTGTGCAGTAATACTGGGCGCTTCCTATTTGCTGGTGAAACAATGGAAGGCTTCAAATGATTTTGCTCAACTCAACAAATCGCCTGTTTTTCCGGAAGATCTTGCGGCGGATGCTGAGAAGAATCAAGCTGAGCTTCTCTCACCTACAGAATCACTGCCTGACTATTCCCAACTCGGACTGAACCCAAACGAACCCATTTGATCATATTGCCTGGTACATGAGGGAAAATTCCAATTTAATTTGGTTGATCTCTTCCACACAGAGTATTCATACAGTTTCCAATTAAAATTTATTCGCAAACAATTTTGAAGAGTAATACAACTTGAAATGTTCTTTGACTATGACACGATTAATGCGAAACAGGAAAAGCACCGAGTACGCGACAAAGTTGAGCATTAACAACAGTTGACACTGTAAAATGACATTTTTCTGGTATATCTAATTTGATGATTGTCAGCATGTGATTCCAACTGTTTCTCACATCTGATAGTGTAAAAATGTAAAATTGAAGCGTCAGATTGTCCGGCGGTTTATGTTATCATCGACTTTCTGCTAGGAAGTAAAAGATGCTTATCAGACGCACTATCATAAACGGAACAGGTGTAGACAATATTAAGATTCCTGCCCCTCGACAGATGAAATTCAAAATTTACCATATTTATATTTTCATCAAATCGATGTTGACTAACTCGATGAGCTTGTATCTCAAAAAGAATTGAAACAAAACTTACGGGTGCAGCAGCAAATTGTTGTAGTCATCATCCATTTTTTTAAAAAGTCTAAATATGCGACCACTGCCACTCCTTTTGTTCTCCTACCCTCATGAAACGACAGATACAGTGAATATTCACTAAACGGAGAGAAAAGTTGGACATTCAGTTGTATAGACAAGAAAGTTTTGCAAACACTTCATAAAGTTCATGTTCCACCATTCGCAGAATACGTCAACTTGGTAATCTGATATAACAATGAAAAGAACAACTTTATCGCACCGTGCAGCAAGTCGTAGAGAAAATCGGTACCTACGAGCTTATGGACAAAGCTCATTAACTTCGACCACCACAGTATTAAAGGCAACCTGAATAAGTGGTATTCATTTCTGTCTTTGCAAGTGAGCTGACGGAGCTGTTTAGCCCCAGAGATCCAAATAGGCAACTCTATAAAAAGAAGACTACAGGCATTTGTTTGATAAAAGTTTTCTGCTACGGAATAGTGTTCCACTGGAATAGCTCAGCGCCAACTGTACTGTAGCTTTCTCTAAGATTCAGTTTTAGATGTCATTAGACTCTTGCCTGTTTTACATGAATGAACAACCTACTATTTCCTTTTATCTCATCATATTGCTTCTACCTTGATACTACATCTGAAACAACACCAAGTTTCTTATGAATATATGTCAGAGGGAAAATCGCAATAACCTTGAAATTGTCAGTTTAGTACTAATGCATTTTCACTCATCAAGTCCGATATGTAATCAATTCAAAATGAAGAAACTTGTTTTACTGTAAAAACGGAGCTTAATAAGGAATTGTAGAATAACACCTCGGAGACACGTGTCCCAAGCGTGCCCATTGTTCGGCCGATGTACTTGACCCCGCATGTACAAGTGAATTCATCTATAATGTTAGGTGTGGTGAGTGAGTTGCTTGAATTCTTCCTCGGTGTGCAAGGCAGCCGTGTAATTTGGCTGGTCAGTCCTAATTCTGGGGCGTTGTACGCAGCTCTGAAGGCGCACTTTAGTCTACAATGGAAGAGGGTGATTACATCCTCATCCTTGTATGACAGTCTTATAAACGCGGGTTTACGAGAAACTGTTTCTGATATTGACCGTTTTGACCTTTCTCTAGCGTATTTTGAGATAAAGCTTGCGGGATACCCATTAGGCACCAGTGTTTGGTGGATAAGAGCCGATTCCTCCTCCTTTCAAATGGCTAGCGAACAACAAAACCGGCGCCGCCCAGTCTTCTATCACACGATATTTTGGAGAAACGGGACAAGTAATTCAAGTGGAGAAGACTTTCCGTATGTTGTAGACATACTTTACCTTTTGCTGAGGCTGTTGCGACACACCTTTACAAACCCTCAATTTATGTAGTGAAGAAAATGGTAGTTAACCTATCACTACCATGGTATTAAGAGTTTGCAGTCATGAGTCTATATTATTCGTTAAGTGGCTGTTATTATTAGTACTTGAATGTTTTGGTTGTACCGTTTACATAACTTTATTTCTTTCTCTTGTCTTAAGCTTTATCTTAGATTGCCTATTAGCCTCCGTTCATTTCCGCGTGTCTTACTGTAAGGCCGATATTGTCTGTACCGTTAGTTTCTTACTCGACTAATTTAAAGTTTGAATTTTGTTCGTTTGTTTCCAACTAATGATGGCCCATTCGGACGTGACTGGTTCTGTGTGCTATTTCCATTACAGCTGATGGCTCACTCATATTTTACGCTTATTTAAATTGATGCATGTTAACTGATCATAATCCGTGTATCGTAATCCGTGTATCGGAGAGATCGGTCGAAATGTCTCTGCAGAGTACATCTTACGTAATTCTACTTGCATGTTCTGAATTTATCCGGGGACACTCGCTTTGTTCGAGAATTTAAAAAAGTTGTGAGAAGCTGTTACACAGTAAATATATGTAGCGTAAACTAATGTGGTGGGTTATCAAACCGGAGATGCAAGTATTCTGACACTCGGTGAAATATCTGAACAAGGGTGAGATACATCCAAAAGCCCACAACAAGCGGATCAGAAACAATATAGGCGACCGGATGAGTCATCGCTCAACTGGGTCGAACCAACGGGCGAGACATCGCAGACAAAATAGGATGGACGAGCACATCGGGGGCGTGATTATTCCAACACTCGGAAGAATATCTCGACACGTGACCGACCGGACGAGCCCTCGCTCAATGAGATTGGACCAACGGATGAGGAGTGGCAGGCGGAAAACCTCCGGCAGAAGGCGTCGATCACACACATAAACCTAGCAGAAGTGCACACGACGTGTGAGCGGAAACCGGAGGTGTTGTGGACTGGAATTCTGATACACAAACGCGAGCGCGCGCGTGACATATCAACTAGTGAGGTAGACAATAAAGATTGTGGTTTATTGAACACCTTTTCGTTACACTAAGACAGCTGGGGTCGTACGCTGTGAAGGGATTCGGCAGCGATATTCATAACTGGTTAGAAAAGATTGTTACACCTTACGCAACCTTCAAACGAACGAGACATGCACTCAAGTCGTCGGCCGCGTACATTCCTCCGGTTATGTTGGTTGTTCAAACAAGCTAGTCGCACACCGGATTTCGTTGTTAGTATACCCTAGGACCCAGAGAAAAAATGTATAGTCAGAGATTAGGGCCTGAAATTGTCCATATGACCACAAAAACCCGTCGTATTCATGGATTTGATCATAGACCGAAACCTGGATCGTTCCACTAAAATCTGACTTAGAACGGTCGATTGAAACCCAGCGATTTTAAAGTGTTTTAAACGCGCTCGATGCACATGTTTTTACATAGTTTATGATGGCAACGAGCATAGCAGTGAGCCACGGTTTATCTGTAGAAGATAAATGAATTCATTCCAAAGTTTATTTTCATTGAAGTCTTGTTTGTGTATTAGAGGTCACAGAAGGCATGTTTCAATTTGACGCTACTCTTATATTTCTCTTCTTAAGGCATTTTCACATATCGTTTACATAGTTTTGTATAGCGAAGACTGAGAGTTTGAGCCAATGAGCCAAACACCTTTCAACCATTTGATTCGAGCTATTCTGTGAGACATAAATCTCGAAATTGATGACTGTGCAAGTAAAATCTAACATCCGATACGTTATGTTTTTCTTCTTGTTATGTGATCGTATATCACTGCCTGAAGATATTTTTCGGTTGAAATCACCGTTCGCGTGGAATTATCTCCTGGAGTTGGCGCCTGCGGGTTGTGGTTTTAAATAAAAATGCAAGATTTTGTAATCAGATTATTGCATACAACATATGTCTACAATCGTATATCACAACTTAGACTTTATTGGAAAAATTCAGCGGTGTTGAAATGTTAATTGCAATAGTTTGGAAATAATAGCGTCAATCTTTTCTACCGCAGTTGTTCTTCAATATTCCTGCATAACGGAAACCACGTAAAATGACATTCCACAGGCAAATGACAACGAAATACTTGCTCATTTGTACAGTATGACCGACGCCTGATTACTGAACGTTTTCAGTGTTTATTTCTGGTAGCTGTTCGGAAGCTACTTCACTGGGCCTGAACCGTTGAAATCATGAAGGTGTTCCAAAGGTTAACCGCGGTAAATCATTTGATTCTGTTTAACTCAGGTAAACAAAGTATGCATTGTGACCGAAATCATAGCTGACGAGATTCAGTCGAAGGCAAATTTTGGAGGAACAACCGTACCAGGTGGTCAAACAGTGATATGGCTGGGAATTACAGTCTTTGGCTATTCTGCGAAGTAAAGTAAATGGGTGATGACCAACATGTTGGAGACTATGTGTTTAGCCAAACAGCTGGATGGAAACGTTATCCTACATGACATATGCAATCTTAAAGTTGTGAGCTCTTTCAAAATCGGCTTGAGTATTCAGCTAACCTAACTTGCAAAAGAGTGGGGGTACGCTTGACCTCTCACAGCTGACGCCAGTCAGCTTTTGTCTGCCTTGTAGTACAGTACACTTGTATACTTGAAAAGCAGTTGGGTTTTTATACAGGGCACCATAGCAGTAATCACTGACTAGAACCACAGTCTGGCTACTTGTTTTATATGTACATGTATTTTACTTGGATCACTGCAAATCTGTTAACCACAAATCATTCGATTGGGCATTAGGTCTATCAGGTTATGAATACCGTTGGAAGTATGGGTAACGCAGATGATAACCAGAGTAACGGCGTTTCAGGTTAAATAATCTGAGCTGTTTCTAAAGTTTTAGAAACATTCTAACAAGCAAATAGCTGAACTTGTTAAAATACGATTAACTCAGGTAATGGCTGATTGCTATCAGAACGCCCAAAATGTAGCATGTAGTTTTGATTAGTTCATTTACGCTAAGTATTGTGCATTTAAGTTAGAATACTTTTCGGAACTTCAGAAACTGTGCTTCCGAATAAAAAAAGGAGTTACGACATGGTTTTCGCAAACCGCACTATACCATAACATATGCCACTCTGAGTTGATTGTGGGGATAAATCCAATACGCGTTTTCATGCTACCAATACGGTGTTTTCTCTTCGGCTGTTTACTGTTCACGAATAGTACTGTTGTGATCCAAGAACGCGGATGGCACAAGGGTTATTTATTCGACCAAGCAATACAGGGGTTAAGCATTGAAACAAAACCTGAAACAAAACCACTCATTTGCACGCGGTATTCAGCCTCAGACCGTCTCGGCTGCCGCAGACGCCAATGCTCAGTTTCATTAAGTAGCAGGGACTCCCATAGGTGATACTGCACTCTGATTTTCCTTTCTGCACTTTTCCTGCGGCTTGTAGCATGTCAAAATATATGCTCCGATCCTACTACTGAATAGCAGTTGTGTGAGCAGTATGTTACGATCGCTCAACTCCACTACAGTACCTCCATGGATTAATAGTACACATTTTCCGGTACACAGTACCGTGTTATCGTGCGTTTCAAAACGTGACTTATGAACCCAGACTTCGCGTTTATTCTGCATGTACATGAGCTGACTGCTAGAGTAGTGGCGGGCAGATTGTCCGTTTAAAAACCATGATATAAACATCATTACTCAGACGGCTTGACAATTGAATCGATGGACATCACACTCATTGGTAAGTGAGTTGCAAGTAAATGATGTAACTGATACATTGCGTAGTGCAGTTTTGTATAGTGTATGTAATTTAATTACGCCCGTTGTGGACCAGAACATTTGGCCACGATAAGGTCACCGATTTCGCGAACTGGTTTCGTCCACACAAAATTCGACAACCTTAATGACAGCCAAGAGGTGGTCTTTGATCACGTTTAAGTAAACCCATAAGCAAAGAAAATCGAAAAAATATATCAAAGTCGCTCTCAGTGTGCCTTGTTTCACTTAAGTATATGACAATCGCTGACCTACACGATTTGTTTTACTTGCGACGGAGCCAACTCAAGCACCGTTCTTGGAAAGGCGCGAAAGTAAGCAGTCTGTTCTACAGGAAAATTTGTATCGGTATACGCAAGGGGTGGCAGCTTATTCTTCAGTCGAAAGGATAAACTAATGAGGCAGTATACAAAAGTCACAATTGCGGCTAAACGTTAATAGCATTAATTTTTGTATTTTTTCTATCTATTGTGACAATTTTAAACGGAACTGATGGAAAAGCACTTTTCTTCTGTGCGAGATGCGACATAAGTTAATCTGACTGCGAACAGTCGATCATGCAACAACTAAACACTGACTGCTAAGCAGTCTGACACTCAATTTTTCACGTGGATAGTTAGCCACGTTACCCATTAGCGAAACGGCGAAGTGCCCATCAATAAATAAGGATTACAAGTGCTTATTGGACGCCGCCTAGTGAAGTCCTAGCAGATCAGTCGTTCTGACTTTGTTTGTGGACAGAATTAGTCGTCAGACTAGCATGGTCAAACGATGGACGGCCCAAGTCACCGGCGAATATCCATATAACACTATGTTTAGCAGTTAAAAAGTGAAACGGGCGCGCCCTTGATCAACTAGCAAACAGATAGGTTTGCTGCAGTGAGAATCGTTATAGTCCTAATTAGGGTTAGAAACCGTTGTGGTTTACACATGTTTCGTAAGAGTACATCGTGCAAATGTTGAGCATTCATATCTTCCGTGTTGTCATCGGATCTAACTCCCCCTACTATTTACCACAGAGAACTGTACATTCCCCTTTAAGCTCTAGCAGATAGAACAACAAAAACAGCTAATCAAAGGCTGGCATTAAAACCTGCATCACTCATCCACTATTACCGTTGAGAGGTTGTAAGGTCTAGTGAAGGAAATGCAAATCCAGGTGACTCCTGTTCACCAAAGACCTGTTGATATAGTAATTGTTATATCAAAGAGATAAATTCTAACGTAAAGATTAAGGAGAATGAAATAAAGATGATCATAAGTGCAAGTAAACATTGATTTACTTCCATACCGTTACCTGTACTGAACAGGTGAAACATGATAAACGAAGTACGGCATGAAATTCCCCTGAACTTATAAGACCCACTATTTCAGTATTTCTGATGGACTGACTGTCATGCTATGAGGTTTTGATTTGCTAATTGCTTCAAAATTAAATAAACTATCTTAATTTAATAGGCTTCTTTATGCGAAGTAACAATTAGGCGAACATCTAAATTGAACGTGTTTGTGATTTGTGCGGACTCTCAGTTCATCAGAATTGACTGAAAATCTACTAATCACAACAGTGTTGTCCAACTCGTTTGTTAACATTGTATGTTTATTTATTTGAATCAAAGTTTGTAAAGAGTAAGAGGCTAATTTTTAGTCACATCTACATAAACCTTTTAAAATAACAACCAATATAGTGAAATTTAACCAAATATAAAGGAATAGTAGAATAACAAAACTGTGTAACTCACAGATGGATCAACATTCAGGATCTTGCGATCACGCTTATTTTTGAATAACAGTCCGTTGGGATTCTCAGCCAACACCGTATAGTTTGGGGAGGAGGTGGCCACAACATTTTGTGTTTCCCAATTATAAAAGCTTGTAAAAGGCAAGGAATGATTGACTTTGGTACTCAGTTTTAGCCCCGTTTTATACCATCAGTTCGCTAGACAGATAGTTTTCAACAAGATTATGTGAGTGAAAAACAGACTATTAGCACGGCAGTAAAATGCGATTGCAATATTATCTTTATAGAATATTACCACAGTAAGATTCTCAGCAGGATAAATATCATTTGCTTTTAATATCTTTGTAACTGAAGATAAGTTCCTATCTGCTAAGCATAATTCATTTGCAATTAAGTCTAACAGAACACTGTTGATTACTGAGAAGTTATTGTGGGGAACTGTGGTGTGATTTCATTCATTTTCTGGAGTTCTTTTATGGCGAGTTATTCTGCTATTAACAACTGTTTTTCGAAATGAACAACAGAGTTGGAAAAAAATGAAGAGATGGAGGAAAATATGTTCTGAGGAGGTCAAAGTTACCGCATTGGTTGTGGCAGTCTACAAAGGACTTCAAATTCCCCAACAAATTTTTATTTTTCGATCAAGATACAGTCGACTGATACTAGAGAAATTCTTTTCTGGTCTACCAGCTAAATATTAGCCATACTTACAGTATACAGTTCGAAATATTTTGGACAGGTGCAATTCAAATCAATGACCCTTGAACCAACACTTCGCTCGAAATAATCCGACTCCAAGAAGTCATCAGTAAATATTCTGAAGTCGTCGCCTCTATTGAGTAAACTCTTGGTTAAGCCACGACAAGTTAAAACCAAAAGAGTTTTAGCTCGCTGGTTTCAACCCATTATGGTTTAGCCGAGAATTTACGTAATAAATAACATCAGCCCGACACACAATATGTTTTCTCATATCCGATTGTCGTATCGATATTATTTTCTCTTCCACTTCCAGTTTAGAAATGATAAACTACGTTCTAAAATAAATCATAAAGTTTCCATACTAAACAAAACACAGTGACCTGTCGAACCGCTCAGCCGCATTCACGGTGGCATTTTATAAACTACGGTAAACAAATGAAACCAACCGAGTGAGGGTACAGTTTACGTGTAACAGAGGAGAGTTTCCAAAGTCAACCCTCGGTGTTACTGACTGGTACATACCTGAGATCACCTGGTCTGGGTAGTAATTTCTTCTTCTCCGTGAAATATTGTGTAAAATCTTCCGTTTTTAGGCGATACGCGTAGTCAATATAACCCGATATTTCCTGACCACGTGTGTTAAGGTCACGAATAAATATAATTGTCTGCAACAGAAATGTGACAGGGACGTAAACGAAAAAAAGCTATACTTATGGAGGAAACAGCAGGGCGAATACTAATTTTTCATTACTCTACTAAAGCTGTGAATCCGGGATGAATTAATATGTAATAAATCGGAAATGACGATGAAGTGGTTTTCTATAGTGTTTGACTTCATTATGTAGAGGCAGTGTTATTTTAATCCTATCACCCGCAAAGGTTTTTGTAATTGGTACAAAGACGTACAGATAAAACATTGTAAGTGCAAACCGTAACAAACCTTGTAGGATATCCGCACCAAATTTAATACGAATGAAGTCAAACAGTTTGGGCGTCGTGCTTAACATGTTATTGACAAATGGATTGAGCAAAACAAGTTACGAGCAAGTTGTAATACTCTACGTTTCAACCACCTTGGGTGGCTTTCCTCAGGAGTGTTGTAATCGAAATCACACGAAAAAGGAACAGAGTTCACGTGGGATTTGCTGTGGTTAGATCATTCTGCGCTGAATCTGAGACTGATGTAGATAAGACGCGTCTGTGTCTGGTGATGTTTACCCATCCACGCCACACTGCAGACAGGGGCTTCCTATCATTGCGATTAATACATGCGTGTTGTGTGTAAATCGTGAGGGCTTCAACACAGCATCGCTCCGCATGGAAAGGCAGACCCTTGTGAATCCCTCGGGCTTGATCAAAACATACGTTGAGATTCTCTGACAATGCATGAAGTGCGATAGCCAAATCGTTCTCTAGTTTACGAAGTTGAAGCGTACCTTTAGGAGGAAACCTCGTGTGCTTTTTGTGTTCGGCAGCACGTACTTTCAGTTGTCTGCTTGTCTCCCCAATGTAGCTGATATTGCAATCACCACATTTGATTTCATAGACACAGTCTGTCTGGTCACCTATAGAAACTGGATCCTTCGGATGCATTACCAGTCGTTCTAAGATATTATCTAACCGGAATACGGTCCGTATAGCGTACTCAGAAAGTATGGAGCAAATGTTTTCAGACGTTTGTTCACGATACGGTATTGGCACAGTAGACTTGAAAGTTCTGTTCGTTTTGGTCCCCTCTTAAGTTGACGTGTGCTTAATTGTATTCTCAATAAACGTGTTTGAATATTGATTAGCAGCAAGCATTTCTTTGATGTGAGTACTTTTTGTTGTTCTGGAGAGTTCAGTGGTGCAGATCTCATTAGCTCTATTAAAGAGGGATTTGATGACCCTTCTCTTCATGCCGGTTGAATGTGACGAGTTCAAGTTGAGATATCGACCAGAATGAGTTGGTTTGCGGTACACAGCAACCTGAAATCTCTCCTGCTCATCAACTTTCACGAGGCAGTCTAGAAAACTAAGTGAGCGCTCCTCGGTTTCAGTTTCCAATGTGAATACAATACCGTTGCATTTTGAGTAACAGACCGTAACAAACCTCATTACAGCTGGAATGCATTCATAACAATGACCCATGAAAGGCCATGATGTTTCATGGATTCACAATAGTGATACTGACTATGGGCCAATAGAACAAGAGTGTATCAAAAGGAGATACAGCCATGTACTAACACTTCAAAATGTTCAAGAAAACGTTTTGCGCGAGTAAGCAATAGATCTGCGTCTGGTTAGTTCAGGTTCTATATTTCCGTGTTTCTGTACGGTTTTCTAAATAAAAGAGACCGTATTTTTGCATGATAGTATTCGCGATAAAATATTTTTTGACCGTTATCAGTTAACAATTATTTGCCTTATATGAAGTATTGGATCAAAATTGTCGTCCGAAAAGTACTCGGCCCGGTAGTTTGAACAAATTACCGTAATTTACGAGATAAAACAACATGAAGTATTCTAAAATGTTTGAATCTGATGTCATTATCACCAGAGTTCAACCTCAACTCTGGTGACCAAAGTTATAATTCAAACTCAATTAAGCTACTTTATTGTCACCACCTTCTTAGTTGGTAATACAGTCAAAGATACACAACGAAGGCTGATTGTAAGAATGAATAAGCTGTTGTTTTTTTTGAAACGGTTCATGGTATCTAGTGGCACATGAAGAACTGAATGTGGTCGTCAAATACATCTTCCGCCAACAAAAGGATAGGCTTAAATGGCTTGCAAATAGTTCCGTACATTTTAGCAATCTATGATTCTCACACTTCAAAACTCAATCATTACAGATGAATTCTTTGGTAGCTCACCACTAGATGATGAATACACCTAACAACTTTGTCGGCACAGTGGAATGAATGTGTTCACAGCAGTGGATAAACTATTGCTTACTAGACAAGATAGCCATTGGGTAAAAACTGCCCCATTCTATTTGACAGTGCTCAAAAGCTACCCAACGTGCGCCAGGTGAATGACCATATGAACAAGACACTTTTATGCTCAATCTGTCGATCTACGAAGTATACGACGTCCACCAAAGCATTCGATGTACTTTACAAGACCCCGCGCGATAATTACGGAGTTGTCCTAAATCAGGTTTGTCCCGCAGGCCTATATTAATCTAATTTATGGAGAAAAACCGAATCGAGACATGCCACGCCAACCCAAATAGAAGTCTCATCGTTGTATAGGATGAATTTTTGTTTGTGAGTAGTATCGTGCGACTCGTGCGCAAAAACTAAAGAATATATCTCAAAGCCAGGAAGACCGGGGGCTAGAATGGACTATAGAAAACTTGTATATACGTCATGCGTCAAGTGTCATCACAAATGACGTCACTGAACTAATGCACATGGCAGCCATACAAAACAGTGTTCGCGTTCGTTGTGCTATATATTCACATGATTTGTTACGGGTGTCTTGCAATAAACGGCTTTCTAGGCGAAGCGTCTGTTTTCGTTCACGGCACCATGATCACTTAAGAAGACTAAGCCTAAACTTAAAGAAACTGCCTCCCAAAACATATTTTTAATATAAGGGGTCGAATCCGCTACCCATTCCGTTTAGTAAACCTTGTTCAGGGAAGATAAGTTTTACGTCAACCATCTCATATCGTGCATACACTCGGTTATCGGGGATAAAAGGTGAGATCGCAATCTGTCACTGATGTGCCGACTTATTTGACAGGAGTTTAAGTGACAACTAGCTTGCTTACTTCACTCTTTGTCGAAGAGTGCTGAAACATACCGGAGTCAGTCACCATCAAACCGCAGACAGTCTACAGTGACATAACCAACGTGCAAACCTTTCCAAGAACGGTCAATGTCAGCTAAAACAGGGAAACTATACAACAAGGTTCTCCTAGTCGAAATCCCGATCAAAAATGCAGGTACTTTGAAAGGCCACTGCATGTCACTTAATGCAGTGTTACAAAAGAACAATCACACCAGGTCAGACGGTTTCAGCTGACTATCTGCAGAGCCAATAGAATCTAACACCAAATGTTTGGACAAATGATACAAAAGGGTTATTAATCAAGGGTCTATTCCATTGATATTCACTAGTCCATAACAATCGTGGGTTTGGCCAGAGATTAGTGTTGCAAAAGTAGCCGTTTACCGCAAAAGTTATGCAGAGTAGCCTAGGAGATACATAATACCAAGAAGAATAGAGAAATGCTAAGCAGATCTGTAGGTATTACGATTGCAAACATGCCGTCACCAGCGGCATGTTGCTATCTCAGGTAGCTTTTCTAACCAAAGGTTTCAGTGATCATGAGGACCTCAAGTGGGCAGATAAGACCTCACCATATGGCTAGGTGGAATAGTCAAGTTTCTAATAGTTTGTCACTAAGTCGTTGGTTGACCACTATGGTGTTTTATACAACTGTGGGAAGCCTCGGTAAATAACTCTCAGTGTGAAAAACGCTCACCTGGCATGCAGAGTATATGACCTAAACATTAGAGACTGTGCAACCTGGTTAGTCGACCAACTAAAAGTCTATCAAAAGTGTTCTGAAATACGTGCTGGTAAGCGAACTGGTTGCTCACGCGATCACCTCACTTAGTGGTGGCTGATTGATGAAGACAGTGAGAACCGCCATTTAATTCAATGGCAGTGGCCACATAGTGTAATTCTGGTGACGGATTTAAACAGGCTGCAAGGTTTACTCCTCAAACATTCACTCCAGTACTTAAGTCCCCATGACACAATCTTAACGTTAGGCATGGCTGAACGAGCCTTAGCTACACGATCGACCATTTGCCAACATCTTTTCGTTAGTGCTTAGTTTCATGTAGGTCGCGAAAAATATAATATTCTAAATAAGCAGTCCATCCAGTACAACTCCAGAATCCCTTGTTATTTGTCTACATCCATTGTGACATCATCAATAAAACGAGGTGCTGCAAGCGGGGGAACCAGACCAGAAATAACCGATTCCGATGGACTTTCCATGGGTTGATCTTCAGAAAATTCGAACCTAATGTCGATGAGTTCAAATTGTCTACATATTGCTGTAATTTTTATCAAAAGGCAACAGTAACAATGCGCATATTTCCTTAGCAAAATCAAGATACTCAGAGCCGTACTTTGTCTCTTAAGAAACACAGCTACCGGTAAGACAGAAACGTAGTTTATGCCAGAAAACAAAAATGAGAAGATAAATCTACTAGATTTGACCACATTTCGCCATAATCGTGAGTCTGTCAACAGCGGTGGCACAACCCATCATTTTCATAACTGTCTGAAGGAATCCACCGTACACGACCCTGTTTATTTATGTCTACCCAAAACCATAGGGCATATTATCCATTCTTACCCTAAACCCAATAATCAGGTTGATTTACTGACCACAATCTTTTGTAGAGTACGGGCATTCACGTCATGGTGCTGTTCTTAATATGACCTCCGTAGGACTTCTACAAACATTCCTTATCGGTTACCATAATTAGTATGGGATGTATGTTAACATCAATAACGTATATGGAAGACCAACACCATCTGTTTTGATTTCTATGATGTAGTGATAAATGTTAATCTAATTAGAGACGTCTTTAGGCTCACATATTGGAAGATATTAAGGAAACCTTTGTGAACGAGTTACTTTCTACTCAGTTAAAAACATGAGAAGTGATTCACAGCTAAACGCTCCCTCGAAAGCAGTAACCTATGAATTCATCTCCAAAACATAGGTGTATTCTCTGATTCACAACTTCAAAGATCAAGTAGATAAACTAACCGAACAACTTCAACCAGAGAACATAATGTAACTTGTTGATCAGATATCAAATGGCTAGGCTAAATACGATCATCAGAATGTAAAATGTTATTAATAAAATGTTCACGGCAAAGTGGTCCGCCTAGAACAAGTTACAGCTGCAAGAACTGGGAGAATTAGTATATACGGAACCTTCTGTAACATCTGCTCCACAGAAGTGAAAATGCATCTCAGATGAAGATGCTGCCAACTTTCTGGTGACGCAGTAAATTAACGTACATTCTATCACGTTCAGTGTTTCAGTATCCGAGTTTATAAATTACATTAAAAAGGATTTCAAAAACCATTTGCTTTTGCATCCTAAATTTTTTTAACAAGATAACAGCACTGCATGGCCATACAATCCTAAGTTCAGATCGCACCTTATTGACAGTACTAGACGAAACTTAAAGGACCCAATTGAAATATTTCGCGTACTGCTCAACCTAACCTGCACACGGGCAAATTTCGTAATACTTGGAGAGTCTACATCGTCTCATACATCTTCGAATGAGCCGATTGCAAGTAGCAGGACAGTCATGAACAAAACGTATCTTCGTCGATTGTCTTCAATGTTTTGGGGGTTTTGATTAGTGACTAATTAACCTGGCGTCAGGTTCGAATTGTAGTCTTGTTTAAAAATAACTTAAGATTACAAAATTAGTTTTCATGCATCGCCAACCTATTTGCTGCCTTGGAAAACTTGACTCCACTGGTAAGTAAAATTAACCATGCCGATAGTGTCTTTTAAGACTTCACGGAAGCGTTAGACAGAAATAACTATTTACTCTTGGAGCGCCATGAGCATAGTGCAAATAATTACTGGCTTCTGTGACCCAGGAACTATTCCAAAATATTGCCAATTCTATGTGAAGGTGATTTATCAAACTTTGCTGCAAATAATCACGGGAGGTTCAATCGCCTAAACATATACCGACATTTGTTCACTCCCACAGAAGAAAACTGGAAGTAGTATAAAGCGGCTACAAAACTATCAAACTGCGTTATAGCCAGAACACATGAGCAGTTAATCATGTTACGTCAACTGGTAGCAAGCGGTATCAGGCTTTCAACACGTCACATGCATAGCACTGGTTATTTTCTGACGGGCGATAAACCGCGCATGGGCAACGTGTATAATTAGAAAACTGGAGAGCTAAGATAATCTTTCTATTAGCTAGCCAAAACTTTAACCGCGCAAGTCATTTCAAGTCTCGTTGCAGGCAAACCTTAATGCACGGTCTTGGTCAAGTCCGTAATCAGATAATATCAGATCGATAAAATTTACTGATGTTATGAGATCCAGATATGCCACTGGCGATGGGAAGTGTATAGTGTTTTCACAGGATCTTGGTGAATCACGGCCAGGCAAGTGAAACAAAGCGTCTTCTTCAATCTGACTGGTAACAAAGGTTTGCCTTAATTTGTTGTTTAGGTTTTATTCACCTTTTCATGTTTCGATGGCTTCAATACTACCTTCGTAATACTGAAGATATTGTTGTCAGTCAACGTCTTTTGTGTCCGGCGCTTCAATATCTCGTACATTTTGCAAGAGATTCACATTGATCATGACACCATGCCTTTATACGCAACTCCAAACAATCTGACCGAACTGTATTTAGCCACGTTAGCAACAAAAAATCCTCATTATCTAATAAGACACGTTAAAGTCAAACCCGTTTTGAATAGTCTGACTGTCTTCCTACTTATTGATCTTGCACGCAGGTATATTGATTTGTTGAAGAGTCTTCTCCCACGATTTGACCTTTAGACTAGAAAACTAGTTCGGCCAACAGACAAGATCAGAATCACTGGTTTGGTACTTCATCACTCCATCTGAGGTGTGTTCTCCAGGGAACTGTTCTGTCATCAAACGTTTCGACCTATCGTGCCAACTAGCACTCATCGCTGTACGATAATCATTTATTCAGATAACTCACGTAAAACAACCCAATTACCATGAGTGAGCGTCCAACGACGCTCGATTTTAGGAATACTTAGTTTGCCCTGTCACCTTGTTTGGAAATACACTAACCATCCCGTTACTTTCGGTCGATGATCGCGGGAGAAGAATACCTTTTGGCTGACTTCTGTGTATTTTGCCGCGCATAAGAATCAACATCACGAATGGCAGGAGCGTGAGAAGTGAAGTAGGATCTAGTAGTTATAGGACTGTGACAGTCTTTGCCAATATGAGATGGCTTAAACTTTACCGGGGTATCGGTCTTAAACAGAAGGATGGCACTTATACGGATATAAGAGATGTTCCTTAAAGATTGAGGATACAAAAGATAACTGATCACCGCTTCATACACACCGGATAGCATCACCGGTTAAGCAACAAGGAGGTTAAAAGATGGACACGAGGGTCGATCAACTTCAGTCCAGTAAACCCAAAAAGACGTCCATTTAAGTGATCAAATGATCACGCAATAATATAAACCAATGAAACTCAGTCAAACCTATGGTTTAGTGAAACCTGGAGTTGTTGGCCTAAGTTAGAACCATGGCAACTGATAGTATGGTAAGTGCAAATGAACACCCCTACTATCAAGTTAAAAATCGTTGGTAGTGTTCATCTTGCAGGCTGAGATCTCAAGATGTACCGTGAATATGCCCGGTTTAGTCATGAGAATAAGCGCGTAGCAAACAAGCTTGTTTTCAGTGTTTCATCATCAGGCTAAATACAACACATTTATATGGGTTCGACAGGGGTAGTACATCAATAGGGTGAGGGATGGAAGGCATTAATATCAAGTTAGTCAGATTCATCAAATGGTTTTGGCAAATCGGTACGCCTACGTAACGGATGGATCCGGGCTATT